>JAJTJO010000894.1:0-18162 GCA_024550625.1 Dendroctonus valens
ACGAGCCGGGAGCCGCACCAATACCAGACTCCAGGAATTTCGGGATAAGAGCAGCAAGCTAGGGCTCGCAATGGGGAGACACATTGTCGGGGGCGACTTCAACGCACATCATGCGATTTGGGCGGAACGTCAACCGACGCGAGAGGCGAGGAAATGGTCAGTTGGCTGATTGAGAACACAAAGGTCCGACTTTCCAAGAACCACGAGGCAAGAATTACATCGACCTAACGATGGCGAGAGGGACGGCGGCTCGAAACTGGAACATCGAGACAGACTAGACGCGCTCCCTTCACAACTACGTACGGTTTGAAGTGGAAATCGGCAACCCTGTTGCAACACCAGCAGCGCGAATATACGACTTCATCAACACAACAGGGCCAAGGTCGGAAACGACATCGGCAGGGAAACTGCCGACCTGGATTGGGACGACGATGCCGAAAGATTGGCGGACCAGGTCAGCAGGATCTGCATGCGAGCATGCAGATCTCGCATAACGACCAAAATTCAAAGACAAGGTGACGAGATGGGCTGGTGGAGCAGTGCACTGGA
The DNA here is from genome assembly GCA_024550625.1 of Dendroctonus valens. Lineage (NCBI taxonomy): Eukaryota > Metazoa > Arthropoda > Insecta > Coleoptera > Curculionidae > Dendroctonus > Dendroctonus valens. The sequence goes on from JAJTJO010000894.1 coordinate 550, forward strand.
AGCCTCAAAGAAGAGCATCCACCTGATAAGGCGAGAGGCCCACCTGGAAACGGACCCTCAAGCAAGGCAGCAGGCCCAGGAGCAACACAAACGTATGCGCCGGCTTATAAAGAGCAAGTAGAGGCAGCCAAACAACAGGCAGCGAACGAAGAAAGCGCGGCGCTGTTAAGCGACGAATCCTGCCACAACGCGTCTAGGAAACTGGCCGGGAAGAGACACCTGCCCAGCAACTGCACCATCCTCAAAGAGGACGGATCCTACACCACCTCCGAGAGGGATGAATACATTACCTCACGGACAAGTACTTCCCCAGCGACGACACAACACTGGACACGGCTACAATGGCAGCGATCAGGGGTCAAACGCCCACCTTCAGCAACAACGAAGAGCCGCCTATAATCAGCATTGAGCTGGAGAATGTGGTATAAGCTGAAACCCAATAAGTCGACGGGAACTGACAAGATCCCCAACTAAGCGGCAAGACACATAATGAGGGAAATGGGCGAAAAGCTCCTCCAGTTCTACAACACCTGCATGAAGGAGCGGGTATTTCCGAAGTGTTGGAAGTCAAGCAAGTCGTATGGCTGCCGACCTGCTTGAGGACGGCGGACACCTGGAACACCGACAACACGAGTTCAGAGAGGGCAGAAGCACGATCGGCGCCCTGAGCAGATCAGCACGTAGTAACCTACACCAGACACACATCAGCAAGTAGTAACGCTCGATCTGAAGAACGCCTTCAACACGGCATGGAAGCCGTATATCCTGCACCAGCTCGGCAAAACGAGCATTACCAACACACTGGCCAGCATGATAAACAGCTTCCTCACGGGAAGAACGATTACCATGAGGGGCATGACCTACGACATAAGCAGGGGGTGCCCACAAGGCTCCAGCATGGGGCCGACTCTCTGGCTGGTGGTCATGCAGGGATGGTTCGAAAAATTGGACACGGCCAGGGAGGCTTGGACGGAGCAACTCCACCAACAGCAGGACAGATGGGAAGAAACAACTGACGATCTAACATTCCTACAAACCTTCGCAGATGACCAGCTGCTAGTCATCAAAGGAACATCTGCGAAGAGGATCGAGCGGAAGTGGGAGATCATCTGGACCGCTTGCCAGGAGTGGGGGGCCGAAAGCGGCGTTCACTACAACGAAGGAAAGACTGAAGCGATGTTTGTGTCGGCAAAACCAATTCGCCCTCCGGTACTGAAAACCGCGAACATTACGGTCGACCAGCGAAGTTGCGTGAGGTACCTGGGAGTCCAGATGGATGGACAGCTGACTTTCAGGAATCACATCAGCAGCGTTCGCCACAAGACCGAAGAGAAGGCCATCAAAATTGGCCACAAAGCCAGAAGAGTGTGGGGACACAACCCGGAGACCCTAGTCCACGTGCTGCAAAGAGTACTCAAACCTGCAGTGCTTTATGGCAGCGAAGTGTGGGGAGTGTGCATGGCAAAAGAGACCTGCAAAAAGAGCATGCAGGCGACAATGCGGACGGCACTGACAATGGCAATAAAATCTACGCCACGACATCTACGGCGGCATTTCAGGTCATGGCCGGAACACCGCCATGGTGGATTGAAGCGCTGGTCAAGTATGACAGCCACACAAAGAGAACAAGCGCGGAAAAGGCAGAACTGACAGGGCACAAACAGAAACTACCCGTGCAAGGCGTTTCTCCAGGCGCGCATCGACGACACCAAACCACTGTTGCGGATGCACACTGACGCCACTTTGAAAATCAACGGGGGCCGCTGTGGGCATAGCAGTACAAGGGCGCGACGCATCGTGCAGACTGGCGGACAATACCAAAATAGGGATTGCGGAGGCTTTCGGAGTGCTGAAAGCCATACAACTGGGAGACGCAGCAAACGCGCCACAGATGGTGATCAGGACGGACAGCCACGAAACAACGCAGGCAATCCATAAAGGCGACGACAGGACCAGAATCCACGCGGACATCCTCAGGCTCATGGAATAGCGCCATGCGAGAGGATGGAAGACGACAGTAGAGTGGGAAGAAGGCCACAAAACGTCCAAAGTTGCGAACGCCAGAGCACACGCGTTAGCGGACCAAGGGGCAAAGGCGGACATGCCCACCTCCGAGGCGGACCGCCATAACCTCAGGACCGAATAAGGACTGGGCGAAAGAGCCGAATGCCACCACCATGAGGGCTTGGCAAAAGGATGGACCTCTGCGGACAAAGGAAGGGAACTCTTCCAGATCTACAAGGAGGTAGGACGGGGATTGCTGGGCCTTACTTTCAAGGCGATCCAGTTCGCGACAGGACACGGGAACATCCGAGCGTACCTAAAGCGCTTCGCAAAAAGAGGACAATGCGCAGTGCTCTTGCGCAACCGGCGAAGAGACTGTGGAACACATTAAGTTCAGGTGCACAAGGGCGGACAGATACGCGGTAAGATGTCAAGTGCTCAGCCGAGTTCGGGGTCGCTGGACATTCAACTGCGCAAGGTCGGAAGAATAACAAGTGATACCCACAAACTAAATAAGTGGGCCGAAATGGTTATTCTCCCCGATGAAATGGCGCGAAACGAGTGATCAGGGACACAGCGCCATAAGTAGACTAAGTAGTGATAAGAACTAAATAAGGAAACCCACGACAGTGCGCGAACAGATAATAAAGACATTGCGCGAATAGATAGATAGATAGATAAAAATTTATTGAACATTCGCATTAATAAAACGAACAAACAAAGTTAAAAAACATAACTCCCATGTCTAGCCAGATGTTCGGCGGGGTTACTGTTTGCCCATGATCTAAATAGGCGCGCTATGTCGTCCATTACCTGGGCAGTGCCCTAACATGGACATTCCCGAGCTAGCCGTACGCACGACAACGTCAGGAGATAGTCTTGAAGTGGCGGTTTTGGTTTTATTCGAGGGGCATTCATTGAGGAAAAAAGTCTTTTTTTCGAAACCAAAAAAACCCTTTTGCTTCGACCTTTAAGTTTGATACTGTCAGCCGTGGCGTAACCGCCGGCAGTTTCAACTAGATGACTAAATCCATCCGCCCCCGACCCGAATCGGTGGCAAGGACCAGCCAACACCAACAGGAATGAGGCCAGGACGAACCCGTCAAGTCACGTTATGTTGGATTTGTGCGTTTCCCCAGGCCTGCTAGAAACGACTGACTGCAACTGGCAGGCAATGTTTGTTCGTTGTCACGTACTGTCAGGGGCAAAATCCTCATAAAATAAGGGAAGTCGCTTATACAGGGACCATGGGTGGGCGATCGTTTGCTCCTTGGGTGATATTTCGCGTAAGGACTGAGCCTTGCACTCTGCTATGATAAAATTTTTCCAGCGATGGTATATATTATAGTCCGCTATATAGGCCATCCCTGTAGCTTCGTGCATTTCGGTTATTCTGGTGTATCTGTCAGGCCGATAGGACGCCTCTTAGGTGGCTATAGGTTATAGGTGCCTCTTCGTTGTTGCTGGAGGTGGGCGTTTGACCCCTGATCGCTGCCATCGTAGCCGTATCCAGTGTTGGTCGACGCTGGGGAAGTACTTGTTCGTGAGGTAATTGTATTTAATCCCTCTCGGACGTGGTGTAGGGCCCCTCCTCTTTGAGGATGGTGCAGTTGCTGGGCAGGTGTCTCTTCTACGCGTTGTGCTAGGATTCGTCGCTTAACAGCGCCGCGATTTCTTCATCCGCTGCTTGTTGTTTGGCTGCCTCTACTTGCTTTTTATAAGCCTGGCGCATACGTTTGTATTACTCCTGGACCTACTGTCTTGGCTCCAGGGTCCGTTTCCAGTTGGGCCTCTCGCATTTTCCGCGGAATTCTCTTCTTTGAGGCTTCCAGTGCACTGCTCCACCAGCCCAACTCGTCACCATCGTTTTTGAATTTTGGCCGTTATGCTGACCTGGTCCTCCAATGTTTCGGCATCGTCGTCCCAATCAGGTCGGCGGTTGCCCTGCCGATGTCCTTTCCGAACTTTGGCCCAGTTGGTGTTGTTTGAAGTCGGATATTCGCGCTGCTGGTGTTGCAACAGGGTTGCAGATTTTCCACTTCAAACCGTACGTAGTTGTGAAGGGAGAGCGTCTCGTCTGTCTCGATGTTCCAGTTTCGAGCCGCCATCCCTCTCGCCATCGTTAGGTCGATGTAACTGTTGCCTCGTGGTCCTTGGAAGGTCGGACCCTTGTGTGCGTCGTGGGCTAATGTGTAGTTCAAATCAAATCAAATCAAATCAAAATATCCTTTACTGCCACAGGAAAATTTACAAATTTTATGGACAAAGCGTGTAAAATAATATACTACAAAATATAGCACATCTAAGGACCATCACAATGGTAAATAAAAAATAAAAAACAATCATAAAACATAAACACAAAAAAGTCATCAAATCAAACAGACAAATTAAAATTAAGAAAAACAGGGGTGAGCTGAAGCCAAGTTGCACCCTAAACCATAACAAGGAAACTAGTCTGTTTGACCCTGTTTATGTTATTGGAAGCGGATCGTGATGATACCGATTTGGTAGATATATACTAGTTGATGTAAGTAACATCGAAGAACTTGAAATTTTGCTTGCTGAACTTGAACCCAATCGATTCCGTTCCGCTTGCAACATGTGGTCACGTTCAATAAATAATAAAGACAAATATGAACTCAGCAAATTGATGACCCCCAAAATCAAAATGTAACTACCATACAAATAATTATTCGTCCAATACATATAACGTAACTGCCGCATTTGATGCCCAAACGGAAAAGTTTAATTTAGTAAGATTGAGAAGTGGTGAAATTTAGAAAAAGATCTTACGCCACATAAAAATCATTTACAGAATAAAAAGGTCTTTTTTGGAGGTATGCTTTTGTACCCTTCCCGAAACTTTTGAGACGTAGGGAGAGATTTAAGATGCGATGGAAGATGATTGTACAATTTCTTGGCGTTGTAAATAATTGAATTTTTTATTAATTCAGAGGAGGAGAAAGGGAAGATATATATCTTGGCTTAAGCTTCTGTTCGGGTACCTATGTTGTGGCGCTTCTGAAAAGCTGACTCGGTGTTTGCGTATCAAGCAGACAGTCTCTAATATGAATAAAGCAGGAAGTGTGAGAAATTTTATAGTTTTCAAAGTGGTATTTGCAATGAGCTGTACTTTTCGGGCCAAATAGATAGCGAATTGCTCGTTTCTGCAGTTTAAAAATACTTTGAAATTGCTGTGTGTTGCAGCAGCCCCAAAAAGGAAGGCCGTAGCGGATGTGAGACTAAATAGAGAGAAGTAAGCGAGTTTGGCGGAGAGCACATTCAGCTCCCTCGAAACCGATCGAATTGCAAAACAAGCGGAAGAAGTTTTTTTGTTAAGGATTCAATATGGGTAGACCATTTAAGGTTGACATTAATGTTCAAGCCCAGAAATTTCACCGACTCAACGTATCTAATATTGCTGTTATGAAGTAGCAAGGGCTCTAAAGCTCCTCTATAAGATAGGGCTACCGTCTTATTCATGTTAAACCCAGCAGACTAGAGTCAGACCAACTCTTGATCGTGACGAGATCGCTGGAAACCTTAGAGTGAAGGGACACAGTATCAGAATCACTCCATGTTATAATTGTGTCGTCAGCGAAGAGGGTAATCTTGCCATTGATTTTTAAGTTGGTGATGTCGTTGATAAAAAGTAGGAAAAGAATAGGTCCAAGCACAGAACCTGGGGAACTCCACTGGCAATCAGTTTACACTCAGAGACAGACCCGTTTGCTCTGACAAATTGTTGCCTATTTTCAAGATATGACTTGAACCAGTTGGAAGAAATACCACGTATTCCATAAAAATTAAGCTTATCTAACAGAATGCTGTGACTCACACCGTCAAAGGCTTTCGCATAGTCACAGAAGATTGTAGCTGTGGGGCGGTTGCAATTTAGAGATGAGTAAACATCATGAAGCAAGGAAAATACTGCATCGTTGGTGCACTTGTTAGGCGAAAATCCGAACTGCTCTGGTGATAATATGTCATGCTTGAGGATAAATAGCATAAGGCGATTCTTTAGTAACCTTTCAACTATTTTGACAACACAGGGAGCATGGCAATTGGACGATAATTACATGAGATATTCCTTTCACCACCTTTATGAAGAGGAATAATGATTGCAGTTTTGAGGCATTCTGGAAAAACTCCGTGCACAAAGGAATCATTTAGTAGGTCTGTGAGAACATCCAGAGTTGAAAGTGGGAGGCTCAAGAATAATTTAACTGATAGATTATCCGTGCTACACGATGATTTACTTTTTATGCTGTGTATTACCTGTAATAGTTCAACGCTGTTTACAGGGCTTAGGAAAAAGGTATCAGCGATCTTCGTAGAAGGAGGAAGGAACGAAATCGGGTCGAAGCCAGGTAAAATACCTGAAGTAACACTTTTGCTGATGTTGATGAAATAGTTGTTTAACACATTTGGACTTGGCATACCTCCATTCACGGCATTTGTCAAACGATTTTGAGAATATAGTCTCTTTGCTGACTTGATTACTCTTAGATAGATCCTTCCATAATTTGAAATGAATTCAAGAACTTGAGCGGAGTCAGTAAACTTTTTTATATGCAAGATAGAGCTCATATTTTTCGCGGAAGTGCGCAAACCTCCCGTAATCCAATGTTTATGGCGTTTAGGATTAATGGCCCTAAGCAGAAAGGCCTCATTGAAAGTACTCTTAATTTTATTCAAGAAGTCGCTGAAGTGAGAACTTGGATCACCGGACTCAAAGTTCCAAATCGTGCTTTGACAAAGACTGTGGAATAATGCAAAATTTGAAGATGAGAAGATTCTACACAAACGGCGAGCTCTTCTCGAGGGCTTGAGAGAAATATTGAATTTGGATATCACCGCTTCATGATCAGAGAGACCCGCGCTAGCACCGTCTATTGAACATCAGACGGGGGAAGTCAGACGCCACATAATCTATTGTCGACGTTGAATGATTAGAAATTCTAGTCGGAGCAGTTACATGCATTGAAAGATCAAAAGAATCGAAAATAGCCAGTAAGGATTTTTGGGCAGCACAGGCAGCAGCGTAGTCAATATTCAGATCCCCACATAAAATTCTGCTGCCCTTCACTGGCAGACAGTCTAGCAAGTTTAGCAGGCTATCAAAAAATTGCTGCACATGCAGATTACATACAGATCAATTTGTTTTTTGTATACAGCGGAAAATAATCTTGAAGATAATCAAACTTAGTTAATGGAGAGAAGCCCTCAGTGAAGGATAGAATCAAAGTTCCGCCATGGGCCGAGCCCTCCCTGTTGTATCTGGCTATTGCGGAGTACTTTTCGATATAAAAAGGTTCATTCATGTTCAGCCAGTGTTCCGAAATCGCAACCAACTGGGGAAACCCTAACCCCTCCAAAACCAAGTACAACTCATCGGTTTTGTTCTTCAATGAAGCAATATTGACAATAACCATGCTAAACCTGGCGTCAGGACTTGAGGAGTCTAGTCGCTCAAAACACGTCATTCTACCTAATTTTTTTTTCTCTTCGGAGAGCCACTGGAAAAGTAGTTGTGGCGACTTTCACTGTACTTATGAAGTTGCACCGTCCTCTCCGAAACAACCTGTGATATGTAGGTGCTCAGATCCGCCTCCACCTCCGCGCAACCAAACCCATAAGCATTGTGAAAAACGTTGTATAAACTCTGCAAATATTCTTTCCGGGTATGCAAGCCTTCAGGTGCTAGGAATACTTTGACGTTAGTAATAGTAAATCCTTCGTAGCAAACTGAGGCAGGTTGGTAATGCAGGTAGGAGAGGTACAATCTTATGGCCCTCGTGATGGATGGTTCTCTGAGCCTGGCCATTAGGTAGCGCTTCCCCGAGTCCCTGGGGCGATCAGAGGCCACCGTCATTCGAACAATCGGAGGAGTCAATGGATCCAGAAAAGGAGCTGGCCCTTTAGGCATCCTCTCAGGCAGTTTGACACTGCCAAAGTTGTTGGTCTTGCAAGCAGCAATAGCCTGTTTATCAGAGGCTATCGTTATTACATTGCTTGTTCTATCACCATTTTCCGAGGAGGAGACAGCCAATAGACCCTCCAAACCCGGACTGACGTTCACCCTTGCTCCGCTGGTGGGAAGCCGACAGTTCTCTACAACCCTCCGAGAAGCAGCGGACTCCGTTGACCACTCAATCCGAACTCCGAGAGGCCACATGCTTTCCCCCAACAATCTCTCAGCGGATTCCCTAGTTATGGTTCCCACTTTGAATATGGGTTCCTCGGAGTCATTGCTCTGGTTAAATAGGCGAAAGCATCGAACAAAATTCGACGATTTCAGGACCTCGTTCACATGGTGAACAACATTGGTGCTTGGGTGGATGAGGAGACGAGAGAAGTCGACTTAGTAGAGCACGACGTAGAAGTGGTTGAGACTTGTTTTCATTGCCGATTGGAGTCAACAACCTTAGTAGTCAACCCCTTAACCATGGCGGCAACACTTGCGAGGCCATCGTTCAGGCCTTCCATACCCACTCTGATCTCAGCGGATGAGGAGTCGTGGACTTGAATCCTGACGGACTCCTCAGTATTGTTGAGCAGCACTTGAGAGACATTAAACAGACGCTGCTCCAATCCCTCACTGATCTCAAGAGCATGTCTGGCTTAGAGGCGGTGAATACCTCAGTCATTCCACGGATATCGTCCAACTTGCCCTCCAGAAGACTCCATCTTGACTCGATGCTCAACAGCATATCGTACATTTCAGAAATTGTTGGCACACTAGTCGACACCTTGGACATCTGGTTTGCCAGCGAGTCAATGATACCTTGAGGTACCTGATTTTTTGATAAGTTGTTACCTTATCGTTGAGGTACCTAAGGTTTGGAGAATCGCAGAGCGCAAAAAAATCGGAGGTGGTTGTACTTCTCCTAAAGCAGGGTCTTGGTAGTCACCTTATCGAGGCCCGTACACTGCATGCAAAAGCACCTGCGGCAGTCACCGCTGCACCGGACCTTGTTGTATTTGTCCCTGTCCGCAAATTCTTTGAGGCAATTATCACACTTGTAAGTGGCCATCTTTTATAAGTCAAACCGAAGAAAAGAACGAGAAAAAAACACGAGAAAACTTATTTAAAAAAAACTGTTGGTAACACACCGGGCAGTTGACCGACCGTAAACACAATAAACAAAACAAAACGAAACGTGCAAAGCGGAGCACAACAAACAAAACACAACCGATCGGTACAACTGTCGAACCGTCACTCAGTTGTTTCAATCAGCCAACTCGCCTCTCGCGTCGGTTGACGTTCCGCCCCAAATCGCATGATGTGCGCTGAAGTCCCTCCCGACAATGTGTCTCCCCATTGCGAGCCCTAGCTTGCTGCCCTTATCCCGAAATTCCTGGAGTCTGGTATTGTGCGGCCTCCCGGCTCGTCGTAGATCGTGGTGACGTATAGCTGTTGCCCTTTTGCTCCAGTAGTGCGGTGGCCATGTTGTTGCTCGTGAAGCCCGTTATTACGGTGTGGTCAATGTTGATCCTGATCCACAGCTCCGTTTTTGATTTGTTACCGTGCCTCACTCGCCTGTATGTCCCGTCTGATTTGTGGAAGACGTATGGCTTTTGCACCAATGCCAGGTCTATGCCGTTGTCCTGCATGTACCTCTATTAGTCCGGTTGTCGCCTTTCCTCTATCAGCGTTAAACTTCAGCACCTTCATTTGTGGTCGCGTTGTTTGCACTCTCCCTCTCAGCGCCGCAGTTCGCCCTGGTTTGTTGGTGTTGCGCAACCTTGCGGGCGTATATTGGGCACCGCCAGTCCCTGGCCGCGTGCTGCCTCTCCTGTTTAGCAATTCCCTGCCTTTTGCAGTTAGGGCAGTCCAGGTCCTGCGATAGGCATTCGCGACCGGCATGCGCTCCTCCGCACGTGTAGCATCTTGCTGTTCTTTGCAGTGCTTGGCCACATGTCCAACATGCAACAGTTGAAACACTGAGCGACGTTTACCTCCTCGACCATCCTGACTTCGCTGAGGTCCAGGTAGATCCTTCCCTTTCGCACCATTATCTTGAAGGCTTCGGGCTCTTTCACCACATTTTACCTGTTGTTCCTGTAGCGGTTTGCCCACCGTTTTAGGATCTTAGCTCTCCCTGCGAAGTTCCCTCCCAGTTGCTCACAGAGTTCGGGATTCTCTGCCGTGATCGCTTGTATCAGCTGCTCCGTGTAGCCAGCCTGGATTCCTATGACGGTCAGCCTCGGCAGTGTACGTGTGAGGTGCTTCAGTTGGATGTCTGGTCGCCCTCCTATCTTTGCGTCTATCGTCTTCTCTTGTGCCTCATGCTTGTAATGTATGGCTATCTGTCCATTCCTCGTTGTGGCGAATCCTCGGATCCCTCCCGTGTTTCGGGCCTCTTCCTGTCACCTTTGATGATCTGGATGACTTCTGCAGGTTTCTTGCCTTCTGGTACCTTGTTATGAATTTTACTTCTAGCTATAATTATTTTATCTCGGGCGTGAGTTAGAGCAAGAGCTAACTAGTACTTTGCGGCTAGTGAACAATATTTAACGCCCAATGGACAATACAAAATTACGCACACTCAAATTCAACTGCACAACTGATGTATTTAAACAAGTTAACAATTTTACTGAGAGAAAGAAAATTACAAAATATAAATTTACTTAGAGTGTATAACTCGGATATTTTTGGTTGCACCCTTAATCTATAGATACCTTAACTTCAATCAAGCCTGGATGGTGAAGGGGAAGGATCCTGAGGGGGACCGGCTGGAGTGATCACTTCAGTCAGTGGCCAAAAATCCACAGTAAAGGGGTACCAAAATATATAAGGAGGACTCAGGTCCGACTGTGAATCGCAATTAAAGTAAAAAAAATGAACTGAATGCAGTCGAACTTGAATGTTTCAGCACAAGCAGTTAACTATTAACCGTTAATAAGTCCAGTTAAAAAAATATTGTGATAAAAAACTGATAAAAACAAAAGTTTCACCAAAATTTGGGCGCCAGCATGCTTCCAAGTAGCATACAAAAATGGAAAGTCTACCAAAATGGAAAACACCAGAATCAGTCTCAACGTCAAAAGTCCAATGGTCCGCTGAGGTTCCCCAAAAGAGCTGGTTTTTAATTGCTCCACGGATCTCGGATCAATTACACGTAGTCATATCGGCCATCATGGATTCGTCATTAGATAATTGCTTTTCCCAGTGAAAAAAAATGCTTCTTGCAATCTATGCAACCATCAAGGAATTTCTCGATTCTAAAATCCCCCAAAAACCGACCATGCGGTAGCGCTGAACACTATCAAAAATTCAAAACCCGACCATGCGGAATAAACTCGAAAGACCTGCCGATCTGATTGTCACGGCCTAATTAAATTTTCTCAACCCAAAAATCTACCGTTACACCAGTAGAAGTTTTTCCTCCCCCCATCCTTCCGTTGGCGCAGGAACCAAAAATCACCAAATTCATTGGCCCTAACGGACACGTGATCCCGCAATCTGCTAAACATTTCTTTCACCTGCGATAAGAATCGCCAAATTTGTTAGAATCGGATTTTACAGCCAAAATTTAACTCTATGATGAAAAAACCAAAACAGATATGCTTGGCAAATAACTTGAAAACGCATACCGAGGTCGAAAACAAATTAAGAGGTTTACGGCAAAATATTTGCACGTAACAACCTGCACCAGGGTGATTGGCTTCTCTCGTTTCTCTGGTGTTTTCCATCCCGGTGCATTCTCCTTTTTGCCGTTTCTCTGCCCTGCTATGTCAGCGCAGGTCCGCTTTACTTGCCTCCTGGTTCTCCTCTGAGGCTGTGGCTATCTCCCCGTACGCTTACAGGCCGCTGATGTTGATCCATTTTTCATAAACACCAATAGGTGTTGCTAATGGGAGATTTCAACGCCCGCCATCCACTATTCAATAACCCTGGACATTAAAACGCAGCCGGCAATTTCTAGCCGACTACGTTCGCGACAATGGCCTACTCGTTATGCCCACTTCATCCCCAACGCATTACCCGAACAGTGGAGGGAATCCATCCTACCTCGACTTCGGAATTGCCAAAGGACTCGCCAATCTCACGGAGATGGTGGTTATAGACGCCCTCAGCAGTGACCTTTTGCCCATTTACCTCGACATTAGGGATTTAAAGCGCACACAAACTAACGACTTTCGATATTCATACGAAAATTTCGATTTTCGCGAATATCGAAAAAGACTACAAGACCTGACGTGTATTCCGGGCCAGATTGATACTGTCAAAGCACTAGAGCATGCGGTAAAATGTCTGACCAGGAATATACAACGGACACAGCAAGCTTTGGCCAAAAAATCCGAACAGACCGCGGCGCGACAATCTTCCTGAGGAAATTTTGGACCTTGTTAAGGCGAAAAATCGAATCAGGAAGCGTTGGCAGCGATTCAGGCAATCTGCCGAGCGCATAATGGCAACAGAGCTTGCACGAGACATACAGCGCGAAATCTCCGCATACAGGAATTATACCTGGGCGGAGAAACTCCGAAATCTGACTCCCCTTGACAATTCTCTGTGGAAACTGTCGAGAAGTCTGCAAAAAGGCTATGAGCAAGTCCCCGCTCTAGAAAAAGAGGGGCGGAGTTATATTACCACCAGTGACAAGTGCGAGCTGCTCGCCGACTTTTTGGCAGAAGTACACAAGGTCCAACCAGCCCTTCAGGATAACGAAATTGAAAGACAGACCGCTGTTTTTGTAGAACGGAAGTATCCTATACCACCCTCGATTTTGCATTCGTATATAACAACCCCGTCGAGATACAATCGTGTCTTCGGCGCCTCCCTAGCCGAAAAGCCCGGGCCAGACGGCATCCCTTATTTACTCCTCAAAACTTACCGCGGAAAACTATTGTGCTAATAGTACAAATAGTCAACGCAGTCCTTAAATTGCAGCACTTCCCACAGGACAGGAAAAACGCTGTAATAATCCCCATCTTAAAGCCGGGCAAAAACCCGACCGAACCCGCCTCTTATAGGCCAATTTCCCTCTTGAACACCCTCGGCAAATTAACCGAGAAGGTCATCTATTCGAGATTACAGGCAGCAGCCGAGCTTCAAAGTTTAATCCCGGATGAGCAGTTTGGCTTTCGAACAAGACACAACACAACCCTGCAGACTGCTAGGATCGCAACGGATGCCTATGCAACATTTAATAAGCTTCAAAGTACGGTTATGCTGCTTCTCGACATGCAAGGGCCTTTGACACAGTCTGGCAAAAGGCCTGCTGTACAAGTTGTTTGCCGTGAATTCACTGCCACTCTACCTAGTTTCCCTTATAGCGTCTTACTTAAAAAACCGTTCCATCCAGGTGAAAGTGGAGAATTCCACTTCTGCCAAAAGACGAATCGCGGCAGGAATACCACAAGGAACAGTGATTTCGCCCTGCTGTATACATTGTACACAGCAGACATTCCAAAACTTCCCACTACAAAAATAGCACTATACGCTGATGATACGGCTATCTACGCATCGTCTTTTTATGCTCAGGCTGCCAAATCTCGCATTGTAATCACTGAGTTTATTGACGCCGTATTTTGACAAATGGAAACTTAAAGTGAATCCCAGGAAGACGAACTTATTATCTTTTCGCGCAAATTCACTAACAACAGATCTTATCACCACTCGTGGTTCAAAATACTCCTATCAAACCAACAAAAGAGGTGAAATACCTGGGATTCAAACTAGACGCCCGACTCCATTTCAATAAGCATGTTGACTATGCTGTAAAAGACTGCCATGGCCCGAAGAAAGTTATACTCTTCTGGCGCCAAATTCTTTCCTATCACCTCGAAATAAACTTCTGCTCTACACCTCCACTATAAGGCCTTTACTTACATACGGCTCCCCTATCTGGCACTCTGTTAGCGACACCACCAGGCGGCGTCTTCAGGTGACCCAAACAGGTTCCTAAGAGGCGTCTTATCCGCTGACAGATACACCAGAATAACTGAACTGCACGAAGCTACAAGGGTGGCCTATATAGGCGACTATATAGATAACATCTCCGCCAAATTCTATCATAGCGGAGTGCAAAGCTCTGTCCTGACGAAATCTTACCCAAGTTAGAGCAAACGATCGCCCAACGCACGGTCCCCTGTATAAGCGACTGCCCATATTTTATGCGGATTTTGTCCCAGACAACACGTGACAACAGACGAACATTTCCTGCATAATGCAGGTTTAGTCGTTCCTAGCAGGCCAGAAACGCACAAAAGTCGCACTCTGACTTGTTCCCAGGGATGCAGGCTGGTCCTGCACCAATCGGAGCGAGGAGGCGTGGCGTAGGCCATATATTCGATGAAACAACCGCTGGCTAACGCCACGGCTGGCAGAATCAGACTTAAAGGCCGAAGCAAAAGGGGTTTTTGGCTTCCCTTTAGGAAGACCTTTTTTCTTCAATGAATGCCCCTGAATAAAACAAAACCGCCATTTAAAGATTGCTCTCCTTTCGTTCTTCTTCGAACCCCAGGAAATGGACCGGTGGGCTGCCATTTAGACATGCTGAACGGAGGGAACTGGGCCGAATATCAGGCTAGCCACAGCTGCGGCGTTTATCCGTCTTGGCGTGAAATTTTTATACTGTAATTTTTAATAAATGTTTTATGTATGTATGTGTCTCCTCTGAGGCTTTGTGTTTGCCATTCGGCTTCAGTTTCGTGTCCGTTGGCGTCTCTACTTGGGTGCTTTCGGTGGCTAGATGTCTGGCTGTTAGCCTGCTCCGTATCCCCGTGACCGGTCTTGGATGGTTTCCTTTTGTCACTCTGCTCGGCGCTGTTGTGGCTTTCAGATCCTTCCTGATTTCTTTGATCTCAGCTCCCATTGCCTTCATTTGCGTCATCATTTTCTGCTGCTTTTGGGCCGTGATAACGCTTGGATCCTGCTGTTGCGCCATCGTACCCCCTTGTTGGCTGTCCGTCAGTAGCCCTATCAATATGTTCGTCAGTTCATTGACGTTGCGCAGCACTGTTTCCCGGTCCTCTTTGTTGAATTGCAGTTTTCCATTTTGGTATCTGCTAACCGCTTCGATTATGGACTTTTTGGCCCTTATCGCTTGTTCCGTCGTTTGGCTTGACTTTTTTCGCTCGACGGTGTTCTTGTCCATTTTTTCAGTCAGTCATGTTTTTGGTGTTTCAGTCAGTCATGTTTCCTCCTCATCTATTCCTGATGCCGCCTCCCTATCTTCGCCTATTGCGTGCAGTGCGCTGACCGATGCCAGCAGCGAGACCAGGTTGGATTGGTGCTCCGGACTGATTGTCTTGGTTGCTGGCGGGGGCGACGAGATACGTACGTGAGAGTAAATATGAGTACAGCGGTCCTCGCTCGCTCTTGCGGGTACCTTGCCAGCATTGGTTTTTTCG
Organism: Dendroctonus valens; assembly: GCA_024550625.1. NCBI lineage: Eukaryota > Metazoa > Arthropoda > Insecta > Coleoptera > Curculionidae > Dendroctonus > Dendroctonus valens. The sequence continues at coordinate 15,919 of JAJTJO010000894.1, forward strand.
GGATTGCTGTCAATTCCGTTTCCATATGGCCAGTAACTCCCAATCCTTCTTCCTTTGCTCCCTTCGCTATTGTTTCCTCCTGTGTCACTCATTTCACACTCACTTCGCGCGGGTAAATCGAGGTGCCGTTTTCAGATTCAGCTGTCAGCCGTCAACTGTCAGCTGTCAGCAATGCGGGGTAAACCAAGGTGGCCGGCCACCTTCAACCGTCAACTGTGAACCGTCAGCGAAACGCGGTAGGTAAATAAACAAATATATACAAGTAAACAAATACGCAAACAAACAAATAAACAAATATAAACCAACAGCAATAAATTGTCATATAGAAATGTGACATCGGCAGCGTCGCACTTTTCGTCCAACTAGCGAAAAGTTCACAACGGCACCACCTCTTGCGTGAAGGTCGAGCGAACCGGAAAAAACGTCGGATCCCTACCCTTCGGAGATAGAAATGTGGCCGTTCTCTAGCTTTATTCGCCCTATCTATGCACTATTAAATGGAATTTTCTGACTTTTATCTATGAACTCTTAATCCTTTTGCTCGATTTTCACCAAACAAGCACACTCCGTTTCGCTAAATTGTCCTCTTTAATTAGATACCGATTTCGATTTAAACTATCTACTTTTCGCGGCACTGTGCCCAAAGGCCCTTTCACAATGGAGGAGCGCTCGAAAATCCGACCGTTCTCTTCCGTTGTATAAACCGAACTGTGAAAATAACTGTGTTTACATGTTAATGGGTTTGTTACCCGCGTGCCTACCTTCCGGTATACCCCTTTTCCCCTTTTTTGGGTAATCCACCCACTATATGCCGAAAACACTGTCACTTGAACACTTTCGCCGTACCTTGGACCTCCTCCCTCCATTTAGGAGGAAAGAAGAACTTAACCTAATTGATGTACATTTTCCCTAGCCTGTTTCTTATTTCTAATCCTTATCCTATTTCTCCTATTAAACCTATTGACCTAATCATATTGCTCCAGGTTTTCCTCCGATTTCATTTATATCTCCGCCCTCTCGTTCAGCTTCTCTATTTGTGTTGTATCATTAGTTCCGTCTTGTCGTCTAAGTGTCAGTGTTAGTGTACTGTATTTGTCCATTATGTAGTCCCGTGCTGTTTGTCTGTCTGTTTCAGAGCAGAAGTACTTAATATGCTCGAGCCTTTCGTCCTCCGTACCGCATGTGCATGTCGCGTTGTCTGTTATTCTGAATCTATGTAGGTAGTGTTTTGTGTTGTCTGTTTTGCAGCTGTCTCCTCCACTATATGTCTGGTTTGTCTTATGTGTTCCGTGAAGTTTAGCTGTCTGTCCAGTGTAATTCCGAGGTATTTTATTGTGTCGCGTTGTTGTATTGTGTGTGTTTACCTTTAGTGTTGGTGATCTAACCTTTTAGTATGTACGAACATCGCCTTCGTTTTCCTCTCGTTGTATATTGATCCGCTATAAATGGCCCAGGTTTCATATGCCTCCCATAGGTACGTCCACTTCTTTTCTATTTTCTTGGCAGAAGGGCCCGATATGATGATGAAATGATCGTCTGCGAATGCACAAGCATTCGCAGATACCGGTACGGCAAGGTATGTACAAGCATTCGCAGGTACAAACCTGCGATGGCTCGTCTTTGTTGTCCTCTGTTACGTCCTTCGGGTCGGTCAGTGCCTGTCTCCATGTTCGCTCTTGTTCGTCTATTATCCTGAACCAGCCCTCCATGACAAATAGCCCCAGCCTTGGTCCCATGCTGGATTCTTGTGGACAACCCTTTGTGGTCGTGTATGTATCGTTTCCTATCTTGAGTTTCCGTCCCGTCAGGTAACTTTCTATCGTTCCCGCCTGCATTCTCGTCGTGTTAGTCCTTGCCAGTTCATTCATAATGTAGGGCTTTCATGCAGTATTAAAATCGTTCGCTAAGTCTAGCGTTATTATTTGTTGATGTAGTCCTCTCGTTCTTTATTGTCTCTGTGACTTTGTTTATCGCGTCCGTTGTATTTTGTCCTTCCTGAACCCATATTGTCGTTTATCTAGGTTGTCGTCGTTCTCTATCACGTGTTGTAGTCGTTTGTTTATAACTCTGTCCAGTATCTTTCCGAGTGTTGGCTGTATTGAGATGGGTCGCGGTGTGACGTCTGTCTTGGGGATCCAAGTCAGTTTACATGTTTTCCAGTGGGCCGGAAAGGTTTGTTCGTCCAGGCATCTGTGTACAGTATCAGCAGTCTGTCCCCCATCGTGTCCAGTATATGTCCTGTGG
>JAJTJO010000895.1:0-10542 GCA_024550625.1 Dendroctonus valens
CTGGTCCTTGCACCGATCGGGGCGGGGGCGGATGGATTTTGTCATCTAGTTGAAACTGCCGCGGTTAACCCCACGGCTGACAGTATCAAACTTAAAGGTCGACGCAAAAGGGTTTTTTGGCTTCGAAAACAAAACTTTTTTCCTTAATGAATGCCCCTCGAATAAAACCAAAACCGCCACTTCAAGACTATCTCCTGACGTTGTCGTGCGTATGGCTAGCTCGGAAGTCCATGTTAGGGCACTGCCCGGTAATGGACGACATAGCGCGCCTATTTAGATCATGGACAACAGTAACCGGCAGAACATCTGACTAGACATGGGAGTTGTTTTTTTAAGTTTTTTTGTGCGTTTTATTAATGGGAATGTTCAATAAATTTTTATCTATCTATCTATCTATTCGCGCATTGTCTTTATTATCTGTTCGCGCACTGTCGTGGGTTTTCTTATTTAGTCCTTATCACTACTTAGTCTACTTAGACGCAGTGTCCTGATAACTCGTTTCGCGCCATTTCGTCGGGGAGATAAACCATTTCGGCCCACTTATTTAGTTTGTGGGTATCACTTGTTATTCTTAGTCCTTGCGCAGTTGAATGTCCAGTGACCCGAACTCGCTGAGCACTTGACATCTTAGCGCGTATCTGTCCGCCCTTGTGCACCTGAACTTAATGTGTTCCACAGTCTCTTCGCCGGTTGCGCAAGAGCACTGCGCATTGTCTCTTTTTGCGAAGCGCTTTAGGTACGGTCGGATGTTACGCCCAATCCTTATTCGTCCTGAGGTTATAGCGGTCCGCCTCGGTGGTGGGCATGTCCGCCTTTGCCCCTTGGTCCGCTATCGCGTGTGCTCTGTCGTTCGCAACTTTGGACGTTTTGTGGCCTTCTTCCCACTCTACTGTCGTCTTCCATCCTCTCCTCTCGCATGGCTCTATTCCATGAGCCTGAGGATGCTCGCATGGATTCTGGTCCTGTCGTGGCCTTTATGGTTTGCCTGCGTTGTTTCGCGGCTGTCCGTCCTGATCACCATCTGTGGCGCGTTTGCTGCGTCTCCCAGTTGTATGGCTTTCGGCACTCCGAAAGCCTCCGCAATCCTATTTTGGTATCATCCGCCAGTCTGCACGATGCGTCGCGCCTTTGTACTGCTATGCCCACGGCAGCCCTGCCGTTGATTTTCAAAGTGGCGGCAGTGTGCATCCGCAACACGGTTTGGTGTCGTCGATGCGCGCCTGGAAACGCCTTGCAACGGGTGTAGTTTCTGTTTGTGCCCTGTCAGTTCTGCTATTTCCGCGCTTGTTCTCTTTGTGTGGCTGTCATACCTAACCAGCGCTTCAATCCACCATGGCGGTGTTCCGGCCATGACCTGAAGTGCCGCCGTAGGTGTCGTGGCGTAAGATTTTATTGCCATTGTCAGTGCCGTCCGCATTGTCGCCTACATGCTCTTTTGCAGGTCTCTTTTGCCATGCACACTCCCCACACTTCGCTGCCATAAAGCACTGCAAGTTTGAGTACTCTTTGCAGCACGTGGACTAGGGTCTCCGGGTTGTGTCCCACCTCTTCTGGCTTTGTGGCCAATCTTGATGGCAATCTCTTCGTCTTGTGGCGAACGCTGCTGATGTGATTCCTGAAAGTCAGCTGTCCATCCATCTGGACTCCCAGGTACCTCACGCAACTTCGCTGGTCGACCGTAATGTTCGCGGTTTTCAGTACCAGAGGGCGAATTGGCTTTGCCGACACAAACATCGCTTCAGTCTTTCCTTCGTTGTAGTGAACGCCGCTTTCGGCCCCCCACTCCTGGCAAGCGGTCCAGATGATCTCCCACTTCCGCTCGATCCTCTTCGCAGATGTTCCTTGATGACTAGCAGTTGGTCATCTGCGAAGGTTTGTAGGAATGTTAGATCATCAGTTGTTTCTTCCCATCTGTCTTGCTGTTGGTGGAGTTGCTCCGTCCAAGCCTCCCTGGCCGTGTCCAATTTTTCGAACCATCCCTATATGACCACCAGCCAGAGAGTCGGCCCCATGCTGGAGCCTTGTGGGCACCCTTGCTTATGTCGTAGTCATGCCCCTCATGGTAATCGTTCTTGTTTTGCCGAGCTGGTGCAGGATATGCGGCTTCCATGCCGTGTTGAAGGCGTTCTTCAGATCGAGCGTTACTAATTGCTGATGTGTGTCAATCTGCTCAGGGCGGCGATCGTGCTTCTGCCCTCTCGAACCCGTGTTGTCGGTGTTCCAGGTGTCCGCCGTCCTCAAGCAGGTGTTGCAGCCTACCGTTCAGAAGGTTGTCCAGGATCTTTCCTAGCGTCGGTTGCAGGCTGATTGGCCGGAGGGATCCGTCTTTCTTTCGGCACCATACGACTTTGCTAGACTTCCAACACTTCGGAAATACCGCTCCTTCATGCAGGTGTTGTACAACTGGAGGAGCCGCGCCGGAGAGAGGGCGTTTGACCCCTGATCGCTGCCATCGTAGCCAGTGTTGTGTCGTCGCTGGGGAAGTACATGTCCGTGAGGTAATGTATTCATCCCTCTCGGAGGTGGTGTAGGATCCGTCCTCTTTGAGGATGTGCAGTTGCTGGGCAGGTATCTCTTCCCGGCCAGTTTCCTCGACGCGTTGTGGCAGGATTCGTCGCTTAACAGCGCCGCGCTTTCTTCGTTCGTGCCTGTTTTGGCTGCCTCTACTTGCTCTTTATAAGCCCGGCGCATACGTTTGTGTTGCTCCTGGGCCTGCTGCCTTGCTTCAGGGTCCGTTTCCAGTTGGGCCTCTCGCCTTTTCAGGTGGATGCTCTTCTTTGAGGCTTCCAGTGCACTGCTCCACCAGCCCATCTCGTCACCTCGTCTTTGAATTTTGGTCGTTATGCGAGATCTGCATGCTCGCATGCAGATCCTGCTGACCTGGTCCGCCAATGTTTCGGCATCGTCGTCCCAATCCAGGTCGGGGGTTGCCCTGCCGATGTCCTTTCCGAACTTGGCCCAGTTGGTGTTGATGAAGTCGTATATTCGCGCTGCTGTGTGTTGCAGCGTTGCCGATTTCCACTTCAAACCGTACGTAGTTGTGAAGGGAGCGTCTCGTGTGTCTCGATGTTCCAGTTCGAGCCGCCGTCCCTCTCGCCATCGTTAGGTCGATGTAACTGTTGCCTCGTGGTTCTTGGAAAGTCGGACCTTTGTGTTCTCAATCAGCCAACTGACCATTTCCTCGCCTCTCGCGTCGGTTGACGTTCCGCCCCAAATGGCATGATGTGCGTTGAAGTCGCCCCCGACAATGTGTCTCCCGATTGCGAGCCCTAGCTTGCTGCTCTTATCCCGAAATTCATGGAGTCTGGTATTGGTGCGGTCTCCCGATTCGTCGTAGATCGTCGTGACGTATACCGTTGCCCTTTTTGCTCCAGTAGTGCGGTGGCCATTTTGGTGTCGTCAATGTTGACCCTGATCCACAGCTCCGTTTTTGATTTGTTACCGTGCCTCACTCGCCTGTATGTCCCGTCTGATTTGTGGAAGACGTATGGCTCTTGCACCAATGCCAGGTCATGCCGTTGTCCTGCATGCACCTCTCCAGTAGTCCGGTTGCCGCCTTTCCTCTATCAGCGTTAAACTGCAGAACCTTCATTGTGGTCGCGCTGTTTGCAGTCTCCCTGTCAGCGCCGCAGTTCACCCTGGTTTGTTGGTCTTGCGCAACCTTGCAGGCGTATGTTGGGCACCGCCAGTCCCTGGCCGCGTGCTGCCTCTCCTGTTTAGCAATTCCCTGCCTGCATTTTGCAGTTAGTAGCAAATTTGCAGTGCTTGGCCACATGTCCAAACATGCAACAGTTGAAACACTGAGCGACGTTTACCTCCTCGACCATCCTGACTTCGCTGAGGTCCAGGAAGATCCTTCCCTTTGGCACCATTATCTTGAAGCTTCCGGCTCTTCACCACATTTTCCTGTTGTTCCTGTAGCGGTTTGTCCACCGTCTGAGGACATTAGCTCTCCCTGCGAGGTTCCCTCCCATTGCTCACAGAGTTCGCGATTCTCTGCCGTGATCGCTTGTATCAGCTGCTCGTCCGTGTAGCCAGCCTGGATTCCTATGACGGTCAGCCTCGGCAGTGTACGAGTGAGGTGCTTCAGTTGGATCTGGTCGCCCTCCTATATTTGCGTCATCGTCTTCTGTTGCGCCTCATGCTTGTACTGTATGGCTATCTGTCCATTCCTCGTTGTGGCGAATCCTCGGATCCCTCCCGTGTTTCGGGCCTCTTCCTGTGCCCCTCTTTGATGATCTTGATGAGTTCTGCAGGTTTCTTGCCTTCTGGTACCTTGTTATGAATTTTACTTCTAACTATAATTATTTTATCTCGGGCGTGAGTTAGAGCAAGAGCTAACTAGTACTCTGCGGCTAGTGAACAATATTTGGAACGCTCAATGGACAATACAAAATTACGCACACTCAAATTCAACTGCAGAACTGATGTATTGAAACAAGTTAACAATTTTACTGAGAGAAAGGAAATTACAAAAATATAAATTTACTTACAGTGTACAACTCGGATATTTTTGGTTGCACCCTTAATCTATGGATACCTTAACTTCAATCAAGCCTGGATGGTGAAGGAAGGATCCTGAGGGGGACCGGCTGGAGTGATCACTTCAGTCAGTGGCCTCGCAGGTCTTCCAATGGGATCGGTCGTGATCATAAATAAAAAAAATCCACAGTAAAGGGCCCCAAAATATCTAAGCAGGACTCAGGTCCGACTGTGAATCGCAATTAAAGTAAAAAAAATATGAACTGAATGCAGTCGAACTTGAATGTTTCAGCACAAGCAGTTAACTATTAAACGTTCATAAGTCCAGTTATAAAAAATAATGTGATAAAAAACTGATAAAAACACAAAAGTCTTCACCAAAAGTTGGGCGCCAGCATGCTTCCAAGTAGCATACAAAAATGGAAAGTCTACCAAAATGGAAAACACCAGAATCAGTCTCAACGTCAAAAGTCCAATGGTCCGCTGTTTTTAATTGCTCCACGGATCTCGGATCAATTACACGTACTCATATCGGCCATCATGGATTCGTCATTAGATAATTGCTTTTCCCAGTGAAAAAAATGCTTCTTGTAATATATGCAACCATCAAGGAATTTCTAAAGTCTAAAATACCCCAAAAACCCACCATGCGGTAGCGCTGAACACAATCAAAAATTCAAAACCCGACCATGCGGAATAAACTCGAAAGACCTGCCGATCTGATCGTCACGGCCTAATTAAATCTTCTCAACCCAAAAATCTACCGTTACACCAGAAAGTTTTTCCTCCCCCATCCTTCCGTTGGCGCAGGAATCAAAAACACCAAATTCATTGGCCCTAACGGACACGTGATCCCGCAATCTGCTAAACATTTCTTTCACCTGCGATAAGAATCGCCAAATTTGTTAGAATCGGATTTTACAGCCAAAATTTAACTCTTTGATGAAAAAACCAAAACAGATATGCTTGGCAAATAACTAGAAAACGCATACCGAGGTCGAGCTTCTCTCGTTTCTCTGGTGTTTTCCATCCCGGTGCATTCTCCTTTTTGCCGTTTCCCTGCCCTGCTATGTAAGCGTAGGTCCGCTTTACTTGTCTCCTGGTTCTCCCCTGAGGCTTTTGTGTTTGCCATTCGGCTTCAGTTTCCGTGTCCGTTGGCGTCTCTACTTGGGTGCTTTCGGTGGCTAGATGTCTGGCTGTTAGCCTGCTCCGTATCCTCGTGACCGGTCTTGGATGGTTTCCTTTTGTCACTCTGCTCGGCGCTGTTGTGGCTTTCAGATCCTTCCTGATTTCTTTGATATCAGCTGCCATTGCCTTCATTTGTCATCATTTACTGCTGCTGTTGGGCCATGATAACGCTTGTATCCTGCTCTTGCGCCATCGTACCCCCTTGTTGTCAGTTCATTGACGTTGCGCAGCACTGTTTCCCGGTCCTCTTTGTTGAATTGCAGTTTTCCATTTTGGTCTGCTAACCGCTTCGATTAAGGACTGTTTGGCCCTTATCGCTTGTTCCGTCGTTTGGCTTGACTTTTTCGCTCGACGGTGTTCTTGTCCATTTCTTCTCAGTCAGTATGTTTTTGGTGTTTCCACCGTTCCTTTTCCGTTTCCTCCTCATCTATTCCTGATGCCGCCTCCCTATCTTCGCCTGTTGCGTGCAGTGCGCTGACCGATGCCAGCAGGGAGACCAGGTTGGATTGTTGCTCCGGACTTATTGTCTTGGTTGCTGGCGGCCGACGGCGTGAGAGTGAATATGGGTACTGCGGTCCTCCGTTCTTGCTCTCTTACGGGTGACCTTGCCAGCATTGGTTTTTTCGGGATTGCTGCCAACTCCGTTCCCATGTTGGCCAGTAACTCCCAATCCTTCTTCCTTTTGCCTCCCTCGCTATTGTTTCCTCCTGTGTCACTCATTTCACTGACTTCACTTCGCGCGGGTAAATCGCGGTGCCGTTTTCAGAGTCAGCTGTCAGCAGTCGGCCGTCAACTGTCAGCTGTCAGAAATGCGCGGGTACCCCACGGTGGCCGTCCACCTTCAACCGTCAACTGTCAACCGTCAGCGAAACGCGGTAGGTAAACAAACAAATAAACAAATACGCAAACAATAAGCAATAAACAAATATAAACCAATAGCATTAAATTGTCATATAGAAATGTCGCATCGGCAGCGTCGCACTTTTCGTCCAACTAGCGAAAAGTTCACAACGGCACCACCTCCTGCCTGAAAGGTTTAGTGAGCCTGAAAAAATGTCGGATCCCTACCCTTCGGAGATAGAAAAGTGCCGTTCTCTAACTTTATTCGCCCTATCTATGCACTATTAAATGGAATTTTCTGACTTTATCTATTGATAACTCTTAATCCTTTTTCTCGATTTTCACCAAAACACACACCCCGTTTCGCTAAATTGTCCTCTTTAATTAGGTACCGATTTCGATTTAAACTATCCACTTTTCGCAGTACTGTGCTCAAAAGGATTTAACAAAGGAGGAGCGCTCGAAAATCCGACCGTCCTCTTCCGTTGTATAAACCGAACTGTATAAATAAACTGTGTTTACATGTTGATGGGTTTGTTACCCGGGTGCCTACCTTCCGGTATACCCCATTTCCCCTTTTTTTGCGTAAGCACTCACTATCTGCCGAAAACACTGTCACTTGAACCCTTTCGCCGTACCTTGAACCTCCTCCCTCCATTTAGGGGGAAAGAAGACCTTAACCTAATTGATGTACATTTTCCCTAGCCTGTTTCTTATTTATAATCCTTATCCTATTTCTCCTATTAAACCTATTGACCTAATCCTATTGCTCCAGGTTTTCCTCCGATTTCATTGCTATCTCCGCCCCTCGTTCAGCTTCTCTATTTGTGTTGTATCATTAGTTCCGTCTTGTCGTCTAAGTGTCAGTGTTAGTGTACTGTATTTGTCCATTATGTAGTCCCGTGCTGTTTGTCTGTCTGTTTCAGTGCAGAAGTACTTAATATGCTCGACCCTTTCGTCCTCCGTACCGCATGTGCATGTCGCGTTGTCTGTTATTCTGAATCTATGTAGTTAGTGTTTGGTGTTGTCTGTTTGGCAGCTGTCTCCTCCACTCTATGTCTGGTTTGTCTTATGTGTTCCGTGAAGTTTAGCTGGCTGTCCAGTGTAATTCCGAGGTATTTTATTGTGTCGCGTTGTTGTATTGTGTTGTTGTTTACCTTTAGTGTTGGTGGTCTAACCTTTTTAGTATGTACGAACATCGCCTCCGTTTTCCTCTCGTTGTATGTTGATCCGCTTTGCATGGCCCAGGTTTCACATGCCTCCCATATGTACGTCCACTTCTTTTCATTTTCTGGGCGGAAGGGCCCGATATGATGATGATCTGATCGTCTGCGAATGCTTGTACCTGCGATAGCTCGTCTTTGTTGTCCTCTGTTACGTCCTTCGGGTCGGCTGTGCCTGTCTCCATTCGTCTATGACCCTGAACCAGCCCTCCATGACTAATAACCCCAGCGTTGGTCCCATGCTGGATCCTTGTGGACATCCTTTTGTGGTCGTGAATCTATCGTTTCCTATCTTGAGTTTCCGTCCCGTCAGGTAACTTTCTATCGTTCCCGCCAGCATTCTCGTCGTGTTAGTCCTTGCCAGTTCATTCATAATGTAGGGCTTCCATGCGGTATTAAAAGCGTTCGCTAAGTCTAGCGTTATTCTTTGTTGATGTAGTCCTCTCGTTCTGTGTTCTTTATTGTCTCTGTGACATTGTTTATCGCGTCCGTTGTATTTCGTCCTTCTCTGAACCCATATTGTCGTTTATCTAGGTTGTCATCGTTCTCTATCACGTGTTGTAGTCGTTTCTTCTCATCATATGTCCAGTATCTTTCCGAGTGTTGGCTGTATTGAGATGGGTCGCGGTGCCGTCTCTCTTGGGGATCCAAGTCAGTTTGCATGTTTTCCAGGGGGCCAGAAAGGTTTATTCGTCCAGGCATCTGTTGTACAGTGTCAGCAGTCTGTCCCCCATCGTGTCCAGTATATGTCCTGTGGCCTTTTAGGTATTTTGTCAGTTCCTGTTGCTTTGTTCCGTTGTAGTCCGTCCAGTACGTTTCGTATCTCCGTTATCGTTATTCGTGGCTCTATCTCCTCCTTGAATTTGTGGACCTTTTTCCTTAATTCCTTCTTGAAATCGTTGTCTTTCTCTTCAGTGTCGTATGGAAGTACTTTTTACTAGATATTCTTGTCCTTATCTGTGTTCTGTATGTACCGTCTTCTTTCCTTATTGTCCTGTTTATGTCCGTGTGTTGTTTTCCCGCTAGTCGGTTCCAGGCTTGGTGCCATGTAGTAGTCTTAACATGTCGGTGGGTTATTCGTCATATTTTTTCTGTTTGTACTGTCTGATGTTGTTTTTGTAGGTGGCTCTCAATGCTCTATTGTGTTTTGTATTTTCCGTCTTTCTTTGTTCAGTCTTCTTTTGGTTTTTTCCAGGCTCTCATTCCACCAGCTCCCTCTTCATCGCCATTTCTGCGTGTCTTTGTTTTAATGTATTTTGCCCACGCTCTCTTGCAAATGTTCGTTGCTGTCTCTGCCAGTTCGTTTGTTGTTTGTCTCCAGTTAATGTTTTCGGTGTGTCTGTTGATGTAGTCCTTGAAACTTGTCCAGTCCGTGTTAATAAAGTCGTAGTTTTGTTTTTTCGGCTTTTTGTTGTGATTTCCGCTTCTTTTCGTAAGAAATGTACTTGTGGGCGCGTTTCTTCATCTTCTACCTTCCAGTCTGTTATTGTTATTCCTTTTGATATAGTTACGTCCACGTAGCTGTTTCCCATTGGTCCTTGGAATGTTGGGTTTTCCGTCTTTTTATTTCCCAATGTGTAATTGTTGTGTATTATCCAATTGGTGAGTTCCTCCCTCTTTGGTCATTTGAGGTTCCTCCCATATCTCACTATGAGCATTGAAGTCTCTTCCTTGTAGGTGTTGGTCCATTCGTGCATCTCGTTCTCGCTGCTTGCTGTCGAATTGTTCTGTCCTAATGTTTTGTTCCCTCCAGGCTCGTCGGATATGGATGTTATGTATATCCCTTTATTTTTGTTGTTGGTATTGATTTGTATCGTTGTTGTGTTGTCCGTGAGTTCGGTTATTATGGTGTATTCTATTTCTTCTCGTGTCCAGATTTCTGTCTTCGATTTTGTTCCATTGTTTATCTTCTTTATCTGTCCCTCTGTCTGGTGTTTAGTATACGGTTCCTGTATCAATACTACGTCTATGTTGCTTTGTTAACATATTGATTCAATATGCTGTCGCTTCCTTCCCTCTGTCTGCGTTAAATTGTATCACTTTCATTGTGTTGGTCCTGTTAATGTTTTCCTGTCTCCCACGTAGTTAATCCTGGTCTGTTGGTACTGTGTTGCCTTTCGTTTGTATATGGGACATAATCTGTCCCGCGCTGTGTGTCGTCTCGCTGTCTTTGGGGTTCCCTGTATGGCACAATTGGTACAGTCCATGTCACTTGCCTGACACTCGTTCCCCTGTGTGGGCCTCCACAAATGTGGCAACGCGCCTTGTCCTTGCAATATTTCGCAGGGTGTCCATATTTGTGGCAGTTGAAACATATAATAATATCCACCTCTTCTTTGATATAGACCGCGCTGAGCTCTATAAATATTCTCTCCATCCTGATTAGTGATTTAAATAGTGTCGGTTCTGTCTCTATCGTAAGTTTTTTTGTCCTATTCACACATGTTGTTCTTTTCCTTATTATCGCCTTGTCCTTGATGTTTCCCCACCTCTTATGGAGCTCGTTATATGGAGCTCCGGTCTGCTGCGTATTTTTTCGTCAATTATTCTTTGCTGGTTTCCGTCTCTGTAGTTGATGGCCAACTGTCCCTGGTGTGTTGTTGAAAATCCTCGTATTCCCCCTGTCTTCCTTGCTTCCTCCTGTGCTGTGCTTTGATTCTTTTTATCACGTCGAGGATTTTTGTCCCTGCGGTATTTGCACCAGTGTTACAGTTTCTCCTTTCTCTCCGGTGTCTTCCATCCTCCGTTTTGTCTTTGGGTTGTGGCTCCTGGCCTGTTATGTCTGCGTATGTATTTTTCTGTTTTTGTT
>JAJTJO010000896.1:0-12180 GCA_024550625.1 Dendroctonus valens
AATATATTATCAGACTATGAAGGCTTTCACGGCCGGTCAAATCACATATAGAAATGTTTTTCGGGCTTTGAAGCCGTGTCCATGGGAATTTCTTCCTGACGTTTCGTCCACAACTGCGGTGGACATTATCAAAGGCGATGAGGCAGTGGGCGAAGTTTTCTCCCGTGCTTTCCGACTAAGACTGGTTCAACTACTGGATTCTTTTCGATTTATGCGGTCCGGCGTGTGAGCTCATGTTTGCCGCAAAACGCGTTTCCAATCTGGATTAAAGACCGTGACTTCTTCTTTCCTGTTAAAATTGTTGTCATGTTTGAAGATATCAATGGCCTCTTTGGTTAGTCTCGGATAATGCCGTTGAGATTGGTGCAAAATGTCCACTTCATCGAAGCGTATTTGGTGGCCGTCTAGAAGTGCGTGTTCCGCTACTGCTGATTTTTCTGTTTGTCCTAATCTGCAACTTCTTTTATGCTCAGTGATCCTCGTGTTTACACTACGTTTTGTGGTGCCGATATATGCTCTGCCACAACTGCATGGAACCCTGTAGACTCCTGGTGCCGATAAAGGATCCCGTTTGTCCTTGGCCGATCTCAAAGTCTGTTGGATTGTTCGAGTTGGTTTAAAGACTGTTTTCACTCTGTGTTTCTCCAGTATCCTGCCGATCCTGTCCGTGACTCCATGTATGTATGGGAGGCAAGCCCAACCCTTACGCTCATCATGCGTATCTGTTTCCTCAGGACGACCTCCACTGTTTCTTGGTCGAATTGCTCTATTAAACTCGTTCTTGCTGTATCCATTCCAACCAAAGGCTCTTTCTAGGTGTTTCAATTCTCTTTCTAACTCATATGGTCCGCAAATTCTTCTGGCTCTTTCGGTGAGGGTTTTAATGACTCCTCTCTTTTGACTGGGATGATGGTTTGATCCACTGTGCAGGTACCGGTCGGTATGTGTCGGTTTTCTGTCCACCGTGTGGGCCAGCTTTCCGTTGGTTTTTCTGGTTACCAAGACATCTAAAAATGGCAGTCGCCCATCCTCTCCACTTCCATAGTGAACTGTATTTTTGAGTTCATTGAGTTGAGGTGCCTCAGGAAGTCTTTAAGTTCAACCAAACCATGGCCCCAAACAACGAAAGTGTCATCAACATATCGAAACCAACACTTAGGTGTATTATTAATTGTTAATTATTATTGTATTATTAGTACAAAATTATGTGCTCTTATGTAGACGTGCAAGATACGGATGCGTTCTGTTATCTATAAAAAGTAAAGTATCTACTAGAGATGTTACTATTTTTTAAACACAATTTTGAGGTTTTACAGTCATTTCAAGCGAAAACCGCCCGTATTTGCTCATTTCTATTTAATCCAGCTTGATTTTTACTTGGTAGAATTTCTGGATTGTTTGGAAAAAAGAAACAAAGAGCTCCCAATCTTGCTCGCGTGCATTTGAGTCGTTTCAATATTTTCGTTTTTCTTCGTTATTCTCAACGCTATTTTCTTGATGATTTTACCCCAAAAATCAGCAAGGTTGAAGCAATTCCAGAAAAAAAGGTCCGCTAGACAAAGTTTTTGTCGCCAAACAAAAACGCAAATACTCCAAGATGACCAGGAAACATTATAACCGACGTGAAGGTGAAAGCGGAAGAGTGGAAAAACTACTGCACCAAATTGTACCATGATAACCCCACAACATCTGTGGAATCAGGGAACAGACAGTATGAATTGGAACGGTGGTGGAATAAGACCGAGGTAGAGGAAGCTATCAGAAACTTGGAGATAGAAAGGCAACGGGACCAGACAACAAAAATGCTGAAACAATTAAAGCAATGGGAGAAGCAGGAATAAACAGCATGCATACACCCATATACCATGGGCACTTGCTTCTTTTTATGGCGTCTTCTCGTCCGAAGATTGACGAGCTGTTTTCTTCAGCCACGAGTTCTGGCGGTTTCTTAGTAATCTTTTTTCTCTGCTCATCAATTCATCTCTGTTTTACGAAACTGACGTAAATAATAATAATCTATATTAATAAAAATGACCTTCAGCTTCTTTAGCTTGCTGAATAAAGATGGAGGACATACATTGAAGATATCTATTTCTACAAATCAAAGCTGAAGCTTTTTTGATTCTACTTATTGCGCCTCCTCCTTCCAAAAATTGACCTGCGGTTACACCTTCTGCTCAATTTCTTCAGCCGGAGTTCTAGAGTTGCTCTTTTTCTTCCGTGTCAAAAAACCTTGATGATCTTTTGCGCCCATGTGACCAGTAGCAACCACTACTTATAAATCATCATATCTTGTAAAGTGTTTTTCTATAAAATAATATTTGGATTATTGCAGACGTATAATCGCACGAATAGACCAATCGGAATTCGAAGGCTTCGAATACGTAAATCCTCTCCTAATGTCATTGGAGGACTGTGTGTGACATAACGTTAATTGTGCGCTGCATCCGAATAATGTGCCGCCGCCCCCGATTCATCGCTATCCGCCGCCTCTTTTGCCGCCTCCGTCGCCGCCCGAGCTGAGCTACGACGACGGTGAGTATTTGCAGATTGATGTTCGGCCTTCGACGAAGTCAATGCTTCAAAACATATTCTGCCTTCCTCTAAATTAAATTAAACAATTTTCATTGCACGGATTATTGCGTGTATTGATAGTTTTATAGGTAAATCTATTGTGTATAAATACAAATGCAGATTATATCAGTACTTATCGACAATTGTTAGGAGTGAGGAGCATTATTATACTACTGGAATGTATTTGTAGACTTGCACTTTTCAATGTTTCGTCACTGGCTTTGGAATCTTGATTTTGCTTTTTCTGGTCAGTTGCCTCATTTCAGGTTTTCTCTTATTTCAATCATGACAAACTGAAACAGGCCAAGTTTGCGTTATTAGCCCATACCAGCGCCAATTTTGCCTGTTCAGCATCAAGTTAGCGTTGTTATGGACCCAAAAGTTGGTCCAATTTCTTCCAATTGGTATTTGCGTTGAAGTTATACACTGTGTTATGCCGCGGCGAGTGTTTTTCTAAACTAAGTGTCTATTGTTATTAGCATTAATTTTTCTAGTTTTAATTAAGTTAAACGTTTTTCTATTGATTATGTTAAGAGTCGTTAATGCTTTAATTTTGTTAAGAGTTTTCTATAAGGCCATAAAATCATCTTGTTGAGCTAAGACTATATTGTTAAGCAAATGAATTAAATTAATTAGATAGAATGTTAATGCTAAGTTTTACATTTAAATGTCTCAGTATTAAGTAACTATTTAATGTCAGTACTTTGCTCTAAACAGTTATATAGAAGTATAGGTGTTTGGGTTTTGCATAGTATAATTGAATACGATTTTTTTTTAAATAAAATTACTGTATTAATGTGGGAGCAGCTCACAGTTTCTTGCACAAATATTAGGTTTTATTATGCAGCTGCTCTCACTCAAGCTGTTTAATAAATTGTGTTTTCAAACGTTCAATCGATGTTTTTACTTAATTATGCAATTTTTCTCTTCAGTTAACGAGGCTTTTAAAGGTTTGGATTCCATCTCATGTTCATGCAAAGGGAGACAAAAGACTCTCAATTTTGCGGGAAATTGGTGATTTTTTAACGAGGCAGATTTTTTCATCGTTTTATGTTATTTTGTCGCCTGATAACATTTTTTGCCCAAAAAACATTTTTTTCATTGTTAACTACCGACTATTCGGCATGGGTGAATAATCTTTTTATTTTTGGTTCCCATCTTTGACTCGCCTTTAACTGGTTGGAATTTAACATACTTTTTCTAATTCGCTTTTGCTAAGCAAAATGTCTATTTTGAAGAGTGTGATTTTTTTGTTGGAAAACAGTTGGAATTTTTTTTTAACTGCACGTTCTGATTTAAAAATTCATAACTTCAAACAAGAGCAGACAACGACTGGAAACTCGCCCACCCTATAGAAGAGACGCCAATCTACAAAGTCCAAGCTTCCGCTTAAATTGAAACTTCTTCTTCTATGGCACCGTCTCCTTTCGAAGGTTGGCGATCTAAATAGACTCTATCTATCTATCTATCTATCTAAAATAACGTGGGTCTAGATACAACCATACGGAATATGTCAAGAGATGAGCAACCAAACCTTCCCCGAATGTCCTGCAGCCAGAATTTTGGCGCCTGCCGACAGACCTCTTGCCCTGGATTTTGCCTTCTGGGAAAATGGCTGTTGGACGTTTCTTATTGCGATTTGTAATGTGTTTCACTTTCTTGTATCTGTCATGTTTTTCTTGCAGCTTTTCAGTCTCATTGCATTTTTCAGCATCCGTTCTTTGCATCTCTGCACTCTCTCCTAATCCTCCTGCTCAGTTCAACAGTCAACAACTTCTCTCATTCATGAGTTCCAAGATTTCCAATCAGTTCCATTCAGGATATCCAATATAATTTATTTCATATTTTTTAATTTATTTCATAATTTACCCATGCTTGTAAAAAATTGTGAATGTTTAAATACATTTTATCTATCTATCTCTATCTATCTATCTCCATTTAAGCGTCCGTCTGTCTGTAACTTTGAGTTGAAAAATGACTGGAGAAAAACTGAAATATTTCCTTTGAATAATGCGTGAATGGATTTTTCAAAAATTTATTTTAAAAACATGTGGTCTTAGAATTAGGGAATCTTAATATACTAACATATGAATTTACAACTAAATTATAAGTGTAGTTCGATAGTTGACTGAAGTGAGCCATCACAAAAGGGGAACTTGCTACTGAATACCGAGTAAAATCATGCCATGCGATGCCGTTTTATCTAAAATTGCTTCTTTCACAGTTTTTCCACATTTTTAATCTAGTCTGCTTTCATGCAGGGGTTTGCTCTCAGTTGGCA
Source organism: Dendroctonus valens (assembly GCA_024550625.1). NCBI lineage: Eukaryota > Metazoa > Arthropoda > Insecta > Coleoptera > Curculionidae > Dendroctonus > Dendroctonus valens. The sequence goes on from JAJTJO010000896.1 coordinate 4,856, forward strand.
GTGCATTTTGGTAATTTCTGTGCCGGGTAGTTTTACATTTACACAAAATCTATCACTTCGACTAACTTAACTCCGTAATCACTTACGGGTACTTTTGAAACTATTTACACTTTTATCACTACTTGTAAAGACTATGTAAAACTCGTGGGATTTCGGTCAATACATAGAGCAAACAAAGAAGTGAAATAAAGTGGGAATTAACCAAATAACTTTCTAGATCCTTCTAGAAAGTTAAACTACGATTTTTCAACGACAAAGGTAAATAATCACTATATTTACAGGTAACTATAAATAAGATGATATAGGAGGATTTAAACACTACCGCTCCAAACGGCCTGGTCCATAAACGCTATTTCATATTTACAAATCGTATATTTTAAAACAAGTCAACTACCGAACTGTCCTTATGGATAGATTGATTCCTCCAGGACATTTTATGTATCAACAGTTTATTACAGTAAGGCTCCGACAACAGCTGGGTAAGAAGAAAATTGTTTCTTCATTTCCTGGAACAATGGAGTGGCAAATGGAAAATTTCATTAGTTAACTATATTTTTGCTTCAATAATTTGCGGTTGAATTCAATGTTTTTTTTAAATCGTACTTTCAACCTGCTGATTTCAACTCGGATGTTTTGTGCGCCTTTTTTCCTTACCCAACTTCGTGGTCGACATTATAAGGCTTTGGAATTGAAAACGTCTTATAAATTAATCTCGAGTTGAGCAGTCCGTGTAACACTTGCGGCATAAAAATATACAACAACACGCACATGAATAACATAACTGATATTGTGGCGGCCCCAACATAAAACCAATTGATTTTTGCAGTGGAAACTTGCACGCAAACGTCCGGGGATTCGTCATTGTAGAACGAACCTGAAGTGAACGTTAAAAATAATGGAATATGAAAAATGACGATCCTCCTTTTAAGGCAGGAATTAATTTTGAGAGTTTTACCTTTATGGTCAGTTGTATTGGGGCAGTTGATCACTCCATTGCAAACGAGTCGAGCAGGAATACAAACTCCAAGCTCCCCAGGACATGTGAATTCGCACTCCTCCAGCTCATTGGAGACTCCTCCTTCAATAAGTTTCGACGTTTTGACCGATCCATCTATATTTCTGGGCAAATGGAACAGCTCCGTCCAAGTAATCTTAAATGCTGCCCTGGTTGGTGACGATCGACCTAAATGAGCACATTTTCCATTTCAAACCGTCATAGTTACTGGACCATGAGCCTTTACCAATAAATTGAATGGTGATGGAAGGTTCGCCTCCATCTGGACTTAACTCCTTTGAGGACAAAATCGGAATTTCTTTAACAAGTGACACATTTTCTCCGCATAATGATAGGAAGGGATTGAGCCTGCCCTTGAGGAAGATGTCCACTATTCCATCATCGCAAGCATTGGAGTTGAACTTTATGTGGTCGAAATGCAGCCAAAGATCTCTATCGTTGCTGACTTTCACCTCCCAAATACACCTGGAATGTTTCAATTTTCTCGAGATTGGCAATAAAGGATAGAAAGTAGCTTTTCGCGTGAAAGCGTCCTACCGTATAGATTTTGGAGGTTCAACATATCCAATGGCTTCGTAGTACGGATAGTGTATTTCCCCATCAGTTATGGGGTAGATAATTGCGGGGCCACATAAAGGTCCATGGACGAATTCATATGTAGCTTCAAACAGCGGGCCCGGTTGCTTGAAGTAGCTTTGGGCGCTGTGAGCACTGTCCACAATTAATTGCAAATTTAAGTGTTCACTTTTGGACACGATCTGAAAAATAACACCCAAATGATGTAAAAATTGACTAAATTTCATGTTGTTAGTCGATTTATTTTCCCACCAGCTTCGAACGATTGTACGTTTCCTTTTTTGGTGGAAATATCTCGCTTCCAATATTTCCTAAACGAAAATGTGTACTCGGTTCAAGCCGATTGTCTCATGTCTCACGTTTCGAGATATTTTACATTGAAACCTCTAGTGATTTTCAGCATTACCTCAATTTAGATACCTAATAATGTCAACCCAAAAAAAAAAGTTGATTCCCGCTACCAAATAAAAAGTTCTTGTAGTTTTTGTACCAAGACACTCAAGAATTCCTCACTTGCCAAAGGATGTACTCGATGGTTTCCTCAAACTTAGATCAGAGCAAATTCATTAAAATCCATAGTATATTTCGAAAAACTCAATCGAAGAGAGCCAGATATTTTTTCTTAAAAAATAAGGTCCGATTGTCGTATTTTCAACCTCAAAATGTCGCAGAACCCTTTTGATTATGTGCTTACAGAACATCGTGTATATTCCTGCTAAAACTCACCTGCATAGAGAATGATTGTCGTTTGCAAATACAAGTTACATCACCAGAATGCATGGCTTTACTCAAAGTGATCGGGCTGTGGGAGGAGTTTGCTCCAGGTGGTAACGGCTCCCATATCACGAGCTTGTCCACTCGATCCTCAATGCAATTGATTCGAGGAGCGCTATTATACGGATTATCCTTATAGGAAAAAATGTTAATCTCGCAACTTGGCCTGAAAATTCGGCAGCTACCTTGAAATTTACACAAGTAATGGTCAGGATTACTCGGGAAAATAATCGCTTATCGCTGACAAAGCGATAAAGACACGAAACGTCTTCATTGGATGCTGCTGCTTGTAAATCAGGGTGTTTAGTGGCGATCGCATCATCCATCCCTTGATTGCTTCCAGGATGCAAATACTTCATCGCATTTCTTCCCTGGAACTGGTTCTCCCAGTTTGGTGTTATTGAAGAAATCGTAATGGGCCCAGTAATACAATGACGAGCTATAAATCCACAATTAGACACAATTTCCAGTGAGCCCCAGAAGTAATGTCTAAACTTATTGAAATCCAACGGTGTGTTTTTTGGAAAAAAGATCGGAGCTGTAGATTTTTGTTTTTAAATGCCGTTTTTTATGGTAAATTTAAAATTTAAATCAAATGGAAGCGCCTATAGAAAATCCACCGTGATCGTCCTCCCATACGTCAAAAGGTTGTGAGTAGAATAGAAGCTAAATTCAGAGAATTTGGTCATGTAAGACATTTGCCTAAATCTGGACGTTCTTCCAGAGATGAAAATGAAGAGTTGAAGTGTTCCTTTCTTCAGAAGAAAATCCATGTGACCTCTTTGCCAGACTGGGGCAATTTTTACATGCGGAAATCTGTTGTTGAGAGGCGAAATGAGTTTTGCGAAAGCATGAATTCTGCAACTTGAATCCACTCCTAGCGTTAGTGCCAGACTCTCCTGACGACTGATGCAACATGCTGCTTTTGTGCGTAAATTTGTGGATGAACCCTTCCCTATCGCTGGATAGGAAGGAGTGGACCTACTGAATGGCCTCCCAGATCGCAAGATTGCCAAGACGGCCAAACAATCTGCAGGAGTTGAAAGAGGAGGAGAAAGTGCAACCCAACCCTCCAGACATAGTTGAAAACGTGCAAGAGCAGTTTATTGATGGCCTTTGATAAGGTCAAGCCCCAAATGGCACTCATTTTTAACATATAATTTGAGTCTGGTTCAGTGTCCTGAAATACATTTGTCCTTTTCAGGACTACAGAACCTTAAAAAATCGTAGCTATTAATTACTGATGGGTCCAATCGTACCTTTTTTTTTGACCACCCAGTTTAAATAAATTTGGTTTCAAAAATCGCATTTACAAACATAAATTGACTGGCACATTTCTTCGGGAGCTCACTGTATGACCGGAATTGAATCGACTCACCCGCTATAACTGCCGGTTTGACTTTCAAATTTAACGAACAACGAATTTCCTGTTGAAACGAAATTGTACTTTTCCATTGCTTTCGAAAATGTATCACAGAAGGTTTTTATAATTTTGAATCGTCCGCCCATGAAGCGTCGTACAGAGTCAAGGATTCACCGCAGTCACTATCAGTGGGCTGAATGGGCGAATCGATACGATTGATCCTAAAACTGATTTCGAAATTTTCAGTAGTTTTGGAAGATTCAGAATAATTGGAGAATCGCTTGCCTGGGGAAATAAGCCGGACAATTTCTCCTTCTTCGCCCTGTATCAGGTACGTGCAGCTGGTGTGAGGACGATACCAATGAGCCACTGACAAAAATATCCCTTCTGAGTCTCGGAGGCTCTGAGGCTCTCAGAGGACAAGAGCCAGTCGCAAGTACCATTTCTACTACCAGCTGTATCAACGTGACCTGGCCAGTTTCCCACGTTGAAGTGGAATCCAGTATTTAGCAACGGACCTGCAGTTAGCAAACAAAATTTTGTATTTTCCTGCATTATTCAAAATGTTCATGTTGTTTAGGAAACTTTCAGACTACTTGAGTGGAATTGTTCAATACCTGCAGGTGATGTGACAAATTCCACAAAAAGATCCTGCGAATGCCAATAATTGAATAAGGAAAATTTCCCATGCCACAAAAGATTCCTATAACTGGACTAAGCTCGTTCTTTCCATCGTGGATCTTGATGTAGTCGTAGGGGCAATTCTCCATTCCTACTTCCATTAGTTGTGAGTGTAGACTCAGAAAACTACCAGAACATTCACTTACCGGATGATATCGGCCTCATAGGACAAGTCATGATGTTTTCGCATCGTTGGCCGTCGATGTTGATCTCTTCTTTTGCTATGTAGAGCTTAATGAAGGGCAGCCGGGTGTTGAGGTAGTATCTACAGTGCAGATTTCTGGGATAAACGCCTGGATAAGCGGCGATTGCACTAGCATGTTTGCAGGCGACAGTCTTTGAAGATTCGCTCACAGTAAGAGCTGGAAGGCATTAAAGCAGGACTTAGGACAGTTTACAAACTTTTGGGATGATTCTGTGTTGAGAATCCGTCGATTCAACTGCACCATATGAAAATCGCCAAACAATAACAATTATTAAAACGGGTCGTTATTCTGGAAATGGAGCCGCCAATATGCGAATACGTGATGTAAAACTTCCTCAAAAGGATGACCATTTGTCACAGCAGTCGCGTCCAGCATTTATCTGATATCGTGTTCCACATTTGAGCATATAGAGTTTCGAGTTTGGATGGACACAAAAACGATGGACGATCTCTTTTTTTATTAACTTAAATTGACATCTCTTCTGTAGACATCCGTTTGTTTTATGAACGAAAACGGCAAACATGAATTGGAAACTTGAGCCGAAAAGATGGAAGAGATGAAAACTGACTCGACCTTAATAACTTAAAATAGATGATCAATAAAACGGTATTGGAAATGTGACCCGAATGGAGACGTAAATTTTATGTTACGGAAGTTTGATAAGGGCGCTCACTAAAACCCGACGAGTTTGTTACAGTTTGAGGGATTTTTTTTAGATTTTATCTTTTCCACATAAACAGTTCACAACTTTATACATTTCATAAACTATAAATCAACTGGAAATTGCGCCTGCGAGTCTGTTTGAATCAACAATTTATCAACTGAAATTCATCCATTTACATTGTAAGTTGAAATAAAACGTCCTGATGTCACGTTAAAACTACTATGGGAAGATGCTTGCATTGAACGTTGCACTATTACCAAAAGTAGACGTCTTTGGGCGTTAAATATTCGCTTGTCTAAACGTTATTTTTCAAGATAAAAAATGAACTCTATAAAACAGGAACTTGGTATGAATTAACCATTTTTGAACATTTGCAAACCTAAACTCAAATATACAAAAGTGGGTTAGCAAGTGAAATATGCCTAAAAACAGAAATAAAATGGAAAGTGGAATGAAGAAAATTAGATAGAAAAAAACAGTAAAATTTCGTTAACTCCGCCAGTGGAGGAATTGAGTGACCTGAGTAGCTCAGGAACATCACTGCCGGTCCCAAACCGGATAAAGAGGAGAAAAAAGTCACCGTTATGACAACTGGAAGCCTCGGAATAGGACAGAACATAGACGACCCAAGCAACGAAAACGGAATGTGAATATAGGAACATGGCACGTATTAAGCTGGTATAGACCTGGAACAGCCCTACACGCTGAGCAACTGGAAAAGAGCGAAATGGACATTACAGCTATACAGGAAGTAAATGACCGAAATCTGGAAGTGTAAGAACTAGCAGGTCCATGGTCTACTCTAGTGGCAGCCAACAAAACAGGCATGAGTTCGGTACGGGATTTTCTCCTAGCTTTTAAACCAATAAGTGACTGCATTCGCTACATCCGTTTTACAGGCAATTGGTACAAGCATTCCTTCATATTAGCGTACGTACCAACCGAAGAAGCACATGATGAAGACGACAAGGATGCTTTCTACAATGAGTTGGAAGGAGTAATTGCAAGCGTACCAAAGCAGGACCGACTTGTAGTATGTGGTGCCTTCAACGCTAAGATTGGTAAGGAGGGATTCCTGAAACCGCAGGTTCGCAATCACAGTCTTCATGGCATATCAAATGATAATGGGTTGAGACTGGAGCGGCTGGCTGGTATATGAATATACATAAACACACACATGGGTGTCAAATAACGGAATTACACGGAACCAGATTGACCACATCTTGATTGATGCTGGACACGGACGTAAGAAGTCTTAGAGGATACGGGATCCGATCCATAAACAAGCATACTAGGACCATACAAGCAATCGACTGGGAACAATTTAACAGCGAGAAGAAGTGCAATACTCTTGGACATATATCAAGGAGGGGTGAAAAGCGCAGCAAATGTCACGCTAGGAACAAGGCCAAAGGTTAAACCGAAAGAATGGTTTGATGAGGAGTGCAGGAGAGTACTGGAACTTCGCAATCAAGCAAGAAAAATAAGCTGCAAGACCCGACAGAACCCAACAGAGAAGGATATAGAGACTTAAAACTGAAACAAAAAAGCACTGAGAAGGAAAAGAAAATCATGAGCTACAGAAACTTCAAGAACTGTAACAAGGCCTAAATAACCGTCCAAGAAAATATTATCAAGAATTGTCAAATTACCTCAATACCGAGTAAGAACCAATCAGGAATATCAGAATTATACAAGATCCAGATATTGTGAAGAAGATAAAGGCAAGAAGGCTGCAATGGGCGGGTCATGTGCAAGGGCAGCCTGACATACGGATGATAAGATTGGCTGGGAAGGAACACCAATAGGGCGAAGTCCTCTGGATCGCCCCCGAATGACCCCGAAAGCGGAGCGAAGGAACTTGGGATAGAATACGACCCAGCATGAATGGAGGCAATGGTACAGTCGACAAGGGCCCACCCCGGATAGTAGAGCCATGGAGTAAGTAAACTTTGAAGATTTTGCTTTCAACCAACCAGAGTTAAAGCTTTATGTCCACTGTGCTTCTTCTCATTGTGTCAATCTCCTTTGGAAGATTGACAGTTA
>JAJTJO010000898.1:600000-847296 GCA_024550625.1 Dendroctonus valens
AGCGTTCTGAAATTTAGCAGTCTTTGAATACTACAAAAGAAAAGAATGACTCAAAAATGACAATGGGAAATTATTTCTATCTACTTTCTTTTCCCTATTTTACCAAATAAATCAGATTTCACCATTAAAAAGTTGGTTAAAAATGATTTTGAATAACAGTTTTTATTTCCGCATTCCTCAGCATCCGGTATGCACGGGGAAAGGGCATCCAAAAACAGTTAAATCTATGATGGAAAACTGTTGAAGAACGCGTATGTTTTCAGTCTTTCCTCTCCTAATCAACGTTTTTATTTGGTAAACAATCTGAGAAAACCGGTATGTTGAACTGAGAAAATACCATAAAAATCCGCCGTTTATATTTTTAGAGTATGTTTCCTTGGCATTCAAGATCGATAAATAGTTCAAAAAGGTATTTTTAAAAATGTTTTCGGCTTGCGCTGCCTACATGTAAATTACCTTTTCAAAAACTCTCAAATAAACTGGGTGTTTTGAATTTTGTGTTCGTTTTTTTTTCGTTAATTCGGGTTTACTTTTAGTAGTAGTAGTAAACATCTATATTTCTAAAAAAGGCTATCGACCTATCGGTCTTTCTGCCCTTGTTTCATACATGTAGTCTTGATCTAAATAAAAAACAAAGACGAAAGTTCTCTTATTCTAGGTTAATAATCTTATTAAATAAACTTTCCAATTCTAATGACAAGAAAAAATTATTTTATTGTCCAGTAGTCAGTTGTGTTTGTAAGTGTTCGAGTAGCGTTGATGTAGGGAAACGGAAACGGAATTGTCTGGTTGGTCTTGTCAGACAAAGGGGATTCAGTGTGGTCCAGTTGTAGGGGTTGTTTGTCCATTTTGTCTGTAGGTGTATGAGTCTTTCCGAAATCTTTGTCATGTTTGTGCGTTCGTATAGTAGTTGGGTGGAGGGGTTGTGTAGTGGGTTTTGGGGGTCTTATTCGTGTTATTAGTCTTAGTGCAATTTGTTCTGTTGTTTGTATATCACGTTTTGTCCTTTCTGTTCCCTTTGTCATGAGTATATGTCCATAGTCTAGCAAGGGTCTACAAATAGCTTTATGAATTTTCGTGGCGGTGTCTGTGCTAATTCCTCTGTCTTTGTAGGTTAGTGATCGGAAGTGTTTTGTTCTCTTTATTGTTTCTGCCCTGATGTTTCGTATGTGTTTAGTGAATTTAAGTTTGTGGTCAATTGTGATTCCAAGGTATTTTACGTCGTTTTTTGGTTGCGTCGTTTGGCCGTCTGCAGTTATTGTAGGGGAGTCAGCGTTGAGTCTGTGGTTTGTGAGCAGAAGTGGGTTTTTTGACGCGTTTGGTGTTAGTCTCCATTTATAAAACCATGTCATTGTGTTGTTTGTTAGTGGTTGGAGTCTTTGAGCTGCTCTCTCAGTTGTTTTGTCATGTACAATAAGTGCAGTGTCGTCTGTGTATTGTAATATGTATGCCGATCTGTCGATTTGATTTTTGTCTGGTAAGTTGTAGTTGTATATGTCATGGCAGTATATATTGTAGAGAAACGGTGAGAGCGGGGATCCTTGAGGGAGGCCTTGTTCAGGGGAAAAAGAAAATGACAGTGTATTGTCAATTCGTACTTGTAGTTGTCTGTTTTCTAGTAAGTTCTTTATGGTGTGTGGTAGATATGTTGGTGTGTGTAGTTTGTATGGTTTGTATAGTAAGCCTCTATGCCAGACACTATCAAAAGCTTTGTTAATGTCCATAAACAGGCAAGCTGTCTTTCTGTCAGTTATGTTGGTTGTTTGTATATTGTTAGTCAGAGTGAAGAGTGGGTGAATAGTCGAGTGCTGACGTTTGAATCCGAACTGATACGATGGTATGTACTTCCCGACCAGTTTTCCCAGTCGCTGCCCTATTATGTACTCAAAAACCTTGCTAAGTACGGGTAGCAGTGTGGTTTTCTTTTATTAAATTGGCACTTTCGAAAATATTGATTTTTTTTCGAACAATCCACCGTGAATATTTCAAAACAGTGCATTGTTTTGAAGATGACCAAAACAGAACAAGCATTGTATCGAAATCTGCCATATTTCTGAAGAAACAAAATTATCTAATTTACAAACTTTTTAAATAAAACAGATTTTAATTCATTCAAAAAATGTTTTACTTTCTTTTTCTTTTGCTCCAGCAGTTCAAAGTTTGATATTTGAGTTAACAAAATTTCATTCTAAGCTTCTCCAAAGTTAACGAACGGTTAGTGAGAACGGAAACAAAACCACGTCGCGATTACAACGACCTATAAAATAAAAGATAATATCGCTTATTTTTGTCATGAATGTTCACGGGCTTCGGAAATTACCAAAAAAATTGCTGGATTAAAATACCATCAGAAAATATTTTCGAAAATTTGTAATTACCTTTTGATAAGGCTTAATATTTCGTGAGTGCTTTTAGTTTAATATAATATATTAATCAATTACGCTGTGAACTGAAGGGATAAATACATAAATATTATTACATCATCTGTTTGCTTCAAGCTTCAAAATTAAATAATTATCAAGGACAGTGTGTCAAAGACAAGCTCGCATGTCCTTTCGGCTCTATTCAGTTTTCTATTAACTTTCAAACAGTATTGCTGCGGTCACGATATAATTGCTAATAAATATTTACTTTAAGGGGCCCATAAAATGTACAAACACGTGAAGATATTTCGCTAACTCTTCATTCACGATATTAAATTAAACGGAGAACGAAGTAGAAATGAAAATTGAAAATAGAAACTGGAACACATATAGTTAATTAAATTAAATATTTGAATGAAGCTGATAAATTATAATTAATATAAAAAACTAGTACTTTTTTCCCCAAATGTTTTGTCATTTTAATAGCAAAACTTTCCACAGTTTCATCACCAGGTTAATGTACGGCATCTTTAGCAATTATTAGCCCAACGTTTCATGGTTCATTAGAAATATGTTTTGAGCAATTAAAGTGCAACATAAGCATTTGATTATTTATCGATTTTATGGGCGATTGTAACATAAGCCGAACGAAAACTTCTCTAAACCTTGTAATAACATTTATTACATTAAAAAACAATTTTTGTTACCCAAATCTAGATCATTTGGAAAATTAATTTGAAAACTTGAAGAAAATTCAATAATTTTAAATAATTCTAATAATTATCCACTTTTGCAAAATTTAATAATATTTTCCTTTTATCAAATTCTCTTACTTTGCCACTTCAGTTGATTTTTCTTTATATCTTTATAGACGAGTTATTTTACATAAAAAACATGTTTTCTTCCGCAAAACTTTTCTTTCTTTTCTTTTAAGGTTCAAAGGCGTACTTAAAATCTATAGTGTGATTCAAACTTTCTATGTATATTAACTTCTTATACCTATAATTAACTAAAATGCCCCAAAAATGAAACACACTATAGAAGTCGGAAAATAAGGATTTTATGAATTTGTCTTTGTCAATCAACAGCGGATTTTTCGAAAGTGAATTTACTTGCTTAAGAAGTAGAATGATACATGAATGACAGTTTAATCATTCGTTTACATCAAATAGAACAGGAATTTCTGACAAAAACGGAACAGAAAAACTGACCTTGGAGTCTAAATATGTTTCTGAAACATATGTAGCATGACTATTAAATCCGGCCTCAAATCTAAGGTTTGGTTATACCTACTAGATCAAATGTAATTTTGTATTTTTATAATTGCGATCGTCTGTGATAGAAGTTTCTGATGTGAATGAGACTCTGGAGCCAACAGTGAACAGTTATTAAAATTGTATTCTATATTGTGGCTATAATAAAGTTCCTATCAATGAGTTTACCAATGTAAATTTACTGCAATTTCCTTTAATACATTAATACAAATAGAATTATCTAATCTTGCGCGCTCGGAGATACTATTATTAATTTATTGGAGATACTTATCTATCAGATAAAAAAATAAGGTTTTCCTGTGTAGGCTAATCTTGTAGTTGTTTTAATACATAATAGATAATCATGGTTCATTTATCTGAAGAAGGAAAAGTTCAAGTTTTAAACTTTGGAGTCAAACAGTTTTGCTTTTCTCCATAGAATAATTAATTAAATGAAAGAATGGAATGGGGCAGATGCCGCTTTCCACATGTTAATAATATTTTGGGTAGATAATATGTTAACAAAATCTTATTGAAGCACTGGTAATTAAAGTATTCGAATGGCGCAGTGAGCAATAAATTCGTCTATGTTGGCATTCAGAATTACGCTTAGTAATTTTATGCCAAAAACGCGAATTCTTTGAGGATTATTAATATTATCGGTTAATTTTCCAAAACATTCAATACACCGTGAATAGTTATTATTGAAAGATCACCACACGTTTTTTATTATGCATTGATTTTATGGTAGATTGTAGTTGAGTGTACAATAGGTTTAAATTAAATTTGCCGTACTCAATTCGAATAGAAAACCATAAATTTTTGCTAGAATCAACAAAATGCCATTAAATTTTATTTAAAATTTTTCACGATATTTTGAGTGTGCATAAATGCCATGTTATGGCAAATATACTTTTAAGATTAAGCTTCTATAGAAACAGTGTTTGTCATCATCGCACAAAAGGATTGTTGGCCAGATCAAAAAAACTATTAAAACCTACATTAAAATAACATTCTTTGTATGTTTTTTTTTGAAAATATAGTAGGATCTTTCATGTTTTCACATTTGTTATTAAAAGCAACAAAAACTACTTAAATTAATTACTAAGAGGTATTTGAGTGTTTATTCAAAACCACATTGCGAACAAAAACAAATTACATGTCTAAATTTACGTGCCAATGAAAGTCAAATATTGTACAAAAATTTGGTTCGATTCGATTCTAAAGAACATGTACATATTAGTAATTAAAGATATCAAACATGTGCTTTGATAGGCCTTTGCTTTAATCACAAATTATTTGTGAGTCATTAACATTCATACATAAAGGCTGATAATAAATAGTACTGCAGTAAATGTTTATTAAAACTACAGACCGGATATGTTGTATGCTGGTATTGGTTTTCAAACTCACTTAATAAATGTCACGTTTTGTTTGAAATTATTTTCCATGTATGGTTCAAAGAATCATTCGCTCCTACGAAATTATCAGTTGTCTTTTCCGACAAGGTGTCGCGGTTTGAGGTTCTTACTTCCTCGTACAGTTACGGAAGCATATATCCTAAGTCATAACAAGGGCAAATATTCCTAAATAAAATATACGGGGTGTTAATTTGAAAACTTTCCACCCATAAAATCTCTCTTACAGTTGAAAATATGAAAAATCTGAACGAGTCGTCAATTTTATTTGAAAAGGGGCCACTTTAAATAAATATTTTTAGCCTACACAAATTAAGATAAAACGGAGAAAATATTTGTTAACCTGCCCAAATACATACTGAGACTAATAAAACATAAGAGAGAACTGTACAGACTATACACAAACACTCAAAATAACGACCTAAAAAAGACACTGAACCAACTTAACAGAAACATTAAAACTCTGATTGGACAATACCGACAAGACAAATGGCTAGAAACATGTAAAGAAATACAGAAGGACAAAGGCAAAACATACTGGCGAAAAATTAAGAAACTGGCGCAATAGAGGAAGACTGGCACTACTGACACAATTGACGAAAACGGAATAGAACGCTACACAGACAAAGAGAAAGCGGACGCATTCGCCAGACACTATCAAAGGGCCTTCAGCATATCGACAAACTTTAACTTCGACAATGACAACTGGAACTTGATCAACGACTGGTACTTGAACTATTTTAACAGCTCACCAAACTACACCTACAAACTGATCACACACGCAGAGTACGATGAAGCCCTAGCGCACATCAAAAACAGTGCATCGTGATCCTAACTGAATTGAACAACTGCATCACAAATGGCAGAATCCCAGAAACATGGAAAAACGGCTTAATAATCCCTATACCCAAAAATGGACTGGACAATACACAACCGAGCAACTACAGACCAATTACACTACTTCCAGTACTAAGCAAAATTTTTGAATACATAATAAAGTAGCGGCTTGAAAAAGTGATTGGAAAATATATACCTACCTACCAATTTGGTTTCAAACAACATCACTCGACTGTTCATCCGCTCTTTATTTTGGCCAACAATATACAAACTACCCACCTAACTGACAGAAAGACAGCTTGACTGTTTATGGACATTAACAGGGCTTTTGGTAGTGTCTGGCATAGAGGCTTACTATACAAACTATACAAACTACACACACCAACATATCTACTACACACCATAAAGAACTTACTAGAAAACAGACAACTACAAGTACGAATTGACAAAACACTGTCATTTTCTTTTTTCCCTGAACAAGGGCTCCCTCAAGGATCCCCGCTCTCACCGTTTCTCTACAATATATACTGCCATGACATATACAATTACAACTTACCAGACAAAAATCAAATCGACAGATCGGCATACATATTACAATACGCAGACGACACGGCACTTATTGTACATGACAAAACTACTGAGAGAGCAGCTCAAAGACTCCAAACACTAACAAACAACACAATGACATGGTTTTATAAATGGAGACTAACACCAAACGCGTCAAAAAAACAACTTCTGCTCACAAACCACAGACTCAATGCTGACTCCCCTACAATAACTGCAGACGGCCAAACGACACAACCAAAAAACGACGTAAAATACCTTGGAATCACAATTGACCACAAACTTAAATTCACTAAACACATACGAAACATCAGGGCAGAAACAATAAAGAGAACAAAACACTTCCGATCACTAACCTACAAAGACAGAGGAATTAACACAAAAACCGCCACCAAAATATATAAAGCGATTTGTAGACCCTTGCTAGACTATGGACATATACTCATGACCAACGGAACAGAAAGGACAAAACGTTATACACAAACAACATAACAAATTGCACTAAGACTAATAACACGAATAAGACACCCCCAAAACCCACTGCACAACCCCCCCACCCAACTACTATACGAACGCACAAACATGACAAAGATCTCGCAAAGACTCATACATCTACAGACAAAATGGACAAACAACCCCTACAATTGGACCATACTGAATCCCCGTTGTCTTACAAGACCAACCAGACAATCCCGCTTCCGTTTCCCTACATCAACGCTACTCGAACACTTACAAACGCAACTGACTAGTGGACAATAAAATAATTTTTTCATGTCATTGGAATTTTATTTAATAATATTGTTCACCTAGAATAAGAGAATTTTCATCTTTGTTTTTGATTTAGATTAAGACTACATGTATTAAACAAGGGCAGAAAGACCGATAGGTCGATAGCCTTTTTTAGAAATAAAGATGTTTACTACTAATACTATTCCTAAATAAAATATACGGGGTGTTAATTTGAAAACTTCCCACCCTTAATATCGTTCTTGCAGTTAGAAATATGAAAAATCTGAACGAGTCGTCAATTTTATTTGAAAGGGGGCCACTTTAAATAAATATTTTTAGCCTACACGAATTAAGATAAAACGGAGAAAATGTTTGTTAACACTTTTGTTTTGTCACGTTGTTAAGTAAAATTATATGCGGAAGAGAATAACCATTTTGCGTGTCACATTTTGCACTTGAATAAAATCTTTTCAAACTCTTTTTTGACAAATTCTAATTTAAACTCATGACTTTTATGAATTAATTTCGGGTGTAAATATAAACATTTATAAATTATACAAATTTCTATAGCAAACAACATAATAAGTTGAATCTTAAGAATGAGGAAGATCGTTTGAATTTCTCAGTTATATTGTTATTTAGGTTATTTAAAATTCTATGTATAAACAGTGTGATTGTCTTGGACACATTTCGGAGATGAATCTAAAGCTTTGTTTTCGATTTTAAGATACAACAGTTTCTTTGAAAGTATGCTAAAATTGCCTTTAATTATTAATTTATCGATCATTTTTCAAGACAGTTTCCGTTAAAATTCTCAGCTATTTTAATTACGCGGAAAGCTTTTATTGATCTTTAATTCAATTACAACAAAGGTCGCTTTAAGGAGCATGAAAAATAAATTGACTGAATTGTTAATCCATTTGAGGCGATTGCATTATAATTACTAATTTTCCCCATAGAATGTTGCTATGCATTTTGTAAAAAGGTCAGGTAAAAATGTCCACATTGCTTTATGCTGAATTATCAATTGGCGACTAAACTTTAATTTATGAAATTTTGTTTTTCGAAAATTTTAATTTTCTTAATTAAAAAAATAAATATATTTATTAGATTATTTGTACTTTGAAAAATATCTGGGCGTATACGTTTAAATTGCTTCTTTCAGTTGATTTTTGCGAATATATCTGAACAGTAACTTCGGTATTTGGTGTCTTAATCTCTTAATACATGTAATGTATTCAGCTCAAACGTGATGGAAAGCTGAGAATTAGTCTTATCTCAGTTCTAGTGTGAAAAATCTTATCCTGGCTCCGATTGTTTACGAGATTTTACCGATAATAGAATGTACTTAAATTTAAAAATAATCTATCAACTCTTGCGATGATTACTTGACGACTGACGAGTAGGAGAAAATACAAAATTCAAAATCACAGCCATTTAATTTTGTTTTATCCCATTTCATATGTAAAAAGAATGGGTAACTGATCAACATCATGACATATAAAAAATATGAATTTTAATTTTGTTGTTCCTTTTTAATTTAATGAACGTATTTAAAGCGACATTTAAAGCAGAAGCTTTAATCACACACTAAAGCATCAAGTAAAATTATGTTCATTATAATATTTATGTTCATTTATTAGCCTTAAGAATATTTTGGTCCAATTAACGCCCAAATTACAAACATTCGCATTTGCATAAAAGTGCTCTCAGAGTGAAAATTTATTATCAGTTTAGTTTTCAGTTAAAAAATATTACTCTCTATTTTATATTTTTCTAAGAGTTATAAATATAAAAAAAAAACACGATTTTGGTGTATTCGAATAAAAAATACACCGATATGATTTTCGTATTTAGTACCACCTCCCAATGAGAGAAAAACATCAACGACACCCGAATCGACCGTGTCTTATAGACAACTTGAAGTAAATTCAATAAGACACAATTTAATGAATTTCCTAAGAATTCGACGTTTAGGCCTTCGCCTTTTCCTTTAGATTGAGGTTTAGAAGCTTATACAACCAGTGACACATTCCCTCGTTTTCATCTATCACTTTCTGCAAGAAAACTTTCCGAATTCGAACTATTTCAGGTTTTAAAGGATGCATTTTCTGTTGTCTTCTTCACTGCATGATCCAAATGTAAAATAATGTGACTTAAAAGTACGGATTAACCAAGACAAACAAAATAAATTGTGGAACATTCTATTTTGCTGCTCAGAATTTCAATGCATTCAACTCAATAAGTGTATAAAACTTTGCAACTCGCTGAGTAAGTTACTCGAAAGCCTACAGAGCTTTTAAATATTGACCAGATGTATTTTTTCAGAGGAAAGGCGCCATTTTTATTCATCCTGTATATTATGTCTTTCTATATTTTTCAGTGGATTTTAAATGTGTTTTTACTCTTGGAGAGTTGAAATATTTTAATCCTGACTATACGAACGTCTATTCCTGTGTTCTACAAAAATACATGATGTTTCTGCCACATTGTTACACTTTTAGAACAGATTCAGGTGCAAAAAAATATCAACAAATAATACTTTCTTGATCCCCTGGTGGAAAGTACGTACTCTCGCCACTGTTTTCGACGGCGAAAGCATCACTTTTACCCATTACAATAGCTTTCGCCACGCACCTTTCTGACTCGGTAACTAGCAACTGCGGGCATCGAAATCAACGCGCCGTGTGGCAAGTAATAAGCGGTTTCCAACGAGGATCCAGAAAAATAGTATACGGTATGGGACACGAAGTCGAAGGCCCGCTACTGAGTGCATAACGTCAAGCAGTGGCGGAACTTCGACTTCCGTCGCTTGTACCGTAATATACTATTGCCCAATCGTATTTTATAAACGACGAAAAATATTTCAGTTCTTCTTACTTCAGCTGAAAATTTAGCAATCTACTCACAAAAGAAAGAAAGCCCGTTATTGTATCGTAGTCGGTTGTATACCGTGTTTTTTTTTTGTATGTGTATGTGTCTGATAAGTAATTTTTGTAATGCTATTGATATTTCGACGAAACTTGGTATTTGGGAGTTTTGAAACCTAAGGAACTTAAATGTGATCTTGGTGTTGCTCTTTCGTGTAGAGAGCGCTATCTACAAGATTTTTTTATATTTTGAACCGTCAATTTCGTGCATGCATACATACATTTTTTAGCAAGAAAATCAATTAAAATTTTGCAGTAAAATAGGAAAATCGTGATATTTATCGCCTATTAATTTTTGGGAATAAAAGCATGGGCCTAAATAATTTCCAATTAATCCTGTATTGCATTTGAGTGTTTTCCTCTGACCACAAATGATTGTTGTTAAAACTGCGACACAAATTTGCTTTGACAGTAAACCGCATTTGATTATGAAATAAATGATTTTGAATAAGGCATTAGAACAGCCAACGACAGAAGGAGTGGCTGAACTACGGACACAAAAAATAACAATTTTTCGCACCAGAACATTATTTCAAAAATTACTTGGATGAGACAAAATTAAAGTAAATTTTTTAACACCTTGTAGCGCGATAAGTAAGGCCTTGCCGACTCAAGCCTATATGGATTTTTTATTTCACAATTCCCTGAAGAGTCGCCTTGTGAAGTAAACGTAACTTAAACGTCCGGTATATTGAGAGTAATAATGCTAACATGAGCATACATGTCAATATGTTTACATATATCCAATAGATAGTGATTATTAGAAGTATTAAAAGCTGCGAGGAAATGTGGTGCGAAAATAAACCAAAAGTTATATTCGAAGTATTTGTAAACCTGGATAAGTCTTGAAAAAAAACACATAAGCAAAATGAGAAAAACTTGAATTTACTCACTGATAACGTGAATCATGAAGGATCCAAAAACGACCATCCAACCCCATCCCCCATCGGGCGGTGGAGGAGTTTCGCTCTCCTCCTCGTCCTCACGTTTTTGTGGCACGTGATGGGACATTCTTGTGGACGCACTAGAACGCACTGCAACACGTGTGTTGGAGCCGCGGCGTCGGGACGACAGCGTTTCGACGGAGCGTCGCGTGTTCCAAACAGCGTCGTTTTCTCAGACCAAATTGTACTGAACAGCAAACTGTGGCGAACATTGTTTTGGAACGATCTTTCACAAGTTGGTTGATAAGCCGGCTTGTTATCGGTCGTCGCCGACTGGTAGGGAGAAATCTGGAAACCAATGTGTACTTTTGACTTTGGATTCGTGCTCAAATGATCAATTAATGTTCAGTTGGATTGAAAATTTTCAAAAAATTTTCAAAACAGTTTGACAATCTTATGAAGCGGAGTGACGTTTTTTCGAATTTGCTTATAATAGTTATGTACAGGGTCACATTTTCGACACTTTTATAGGGAATCTTCGTAATTCTTTGTGGTATCAAAAAAGTAGTATAGGTGTCACGTGCCAACATCAAATGGTAAAATGAAAATTTATTTTAAATTAAAAAATACAGGTAAAAACATTAAAACTCCTCCAGTGGCGTAGCAAGGGGGGGGGCACAAAATTAATCACAAAAGGGCGCCAAAAGGGCGCCAAATGGTCCCAAAAACAAAAAATTGCTAGATAATTTTTATTTTTATTATAATTGATTTCTGGAAAATATTTAGTGGCAGTGTAATATAATAAATGTTAATTCGTAAATAAAAAGGAAAAAAAAGGAACACTAATAGTCTAAATCAAACTGTAATTCATTATAGAAATTGCACGTCTTTTCTACTGGCAGGGCTGACTCGACCTGTGCCTGTCAGCACTTACTTATGGCATCTATGCTGTGTGGTTACATACATTATCTCCTTTATTGATTTGTCTGATAAAACAATATGTACAAAGTACAATTTCTTCCTTTTAGGACACCATTTATTTTTATTTCTATAAACGCCATGTAGCTTACCCCGTGTGGGGTTGCTAGTCCTCCATCGGACGCCTCCTCAGGGTGGCGCATAGGGGAATGCCTCCCAGATATGGGTGGTACCGAGGAAATGAAATACTCGACCAAAACTGACCAAAACTATAATCCGGTAGCGTCTGACCCAGAATGGGCGGCTGCAAACAGCGTCTGTTCTCCATATTAGGAGCGGCTGGAAGACATTTGCTAAACCGTTTGGCCAGCGGGGCGAATTTTGGCCAAAACCCCTTATTATGGCGAATTTTCAAACAAATGGAAGTGAACCCCAGGTGGTTGGACCATACACTGACAACTCCCACACTCCTTTAGGGGTCTTCCTCAAGGATTCTGGGGGGAGGCAAAAGGTCGTATCAAAGTATCCAAACACTAAACATTATAACATACAACGTGAGAACACTACTCTCCGAAGAAAATATGGTTGAGTTAGAAACCGAAGCGCAAAATATCAAATGGGACGTTACCGGACTCAGCGAAGTCAGGAGGAGAGGCGAAAATCTAATAACACCAAAATCCGGTTACTCATTGTATCATGCCGGAGAGGATGACAAATCAAAAGGCGGAATTGGCTTTCTCATTAATAAACGACTGTAAAATCAAATTCAATTGGTTGAGAAGATTTCAACTCGAATAGCCTAACTCGTAATAAAACTAAACACAAAATATAGTATCAAGATTATACAGGTTTACGCCCCAGCGTCATCTCACACAGATGAAGAAACGGAGATTTTCTATGAAGACGTAAGTTCGGCACTGAACAACACAAAAACACGGTTCACCATACTCTCTCTCGACTTCAATGCAAAAATTGGTCTAAAAATGGATAAATCAGAGACATCTCTGGGAAATTTTGGGTCCGAAGGAAGAAACAACCGGGGGGAGAGTATGCTGGGCTTCCTACTGCAGTATAACCTATACCAAATGAACAGCTTCTTTTGTAAAAAGCCTCACAGAAGGTGGACATGGGAAAGTCCAGATGGCAAGACCAGAAACGAGATCGATTTCATAGTCACAGACAAACTGCAAATCGTGGAAGACGTGACAGTACTAAACAAGTGTAGAACAGGAAGGAGCACAGAATGGTACGTTGCAAGATCCGTATAGAGCTCGACAGAGAGCGGTAAAAATTGATAAGGAAACCATTCAAACGAATCCGAACAGGTCCAATAGATATCCAAAGATTTGCGGCTCACATTTAAACAACAACAACATATCTTTATTCATCGAAAAGGCTATCGACCATTGCGGTCTTTCCGCCCTTACATTTAAATTTTCTTCAAAACAACAATACACCCGTTTATTTTGAAACGAAAACAACTTATATTTACTCCAAATCGAACTTGTTGTTGAACAGGTCGTACCATGTGGGGATTTGTGGAGTTCCAATGCATTCTATTACGTCTATTAAGAATGCCGCAACTTATAATTCGACTTTCATCTGCATAAATCCGATCCTTCTTAGATTTATTTAGAAACCCTTAACAAAATTTCAATTTTTCACGTTATCCCCAGGGTGCAAATATTGGGAAATATTAACAACATAGAGAAAATATTTATTGGGAGTTATAATTTTTTGCGCCTTAGATATCGAAATTCTCGATTCAGTTTCTAATTTTCTGACGGAAGTAGATTTTTGCAAGAAGAGAAAGGATTTTAGAGAATAAAATTAGAATGTGTGTATGTCATCAGAAGTGAAAACTTTACGGAGACGCGATTTTCATTAAAATTTCACTATCTAACATCCGCAAATCTCAAATTCAAGACGATAAAAGAATAAGAACCCACCAAAAGTGCTAAATGTGCCTAAAAAACTTTTTACTTTAATAAAAGTTGAGCTACTCTTATTCAAAGCTATCACAGGATATATTACCTGATTATGGGCCTCGACAGGTCCTAAGACGTTTATTTCTCCATTTTACTTCTTTTATTTATTACAAATTATTGATCTCGGCTTCGCAAAAGAGGCGTATGTTTTTAAATTACCAGTTCCAGTCGGCGAAATATGTCTTTAAATGGATGCCGTCGTTCCAGATAGCAAACAGAGTTTAAAGTAGTAGTAAACATCTTTATTTCTAAAAAAGGCTATCGACCTATCGGTTTTTCTGCCCTTGTTTAGTACATATAGACTTAATAAAAAAAATAAAATCTAAATAAAAAAACAAAGATAAAAATTCTATTATTCTGTTAATAGTTTAATAATTTAATTCAATAAACTTTCTAATTTTAATGACAAGAAAAAAATATTTTATTGTCCCGTAGTCAGTTGCGTTTGTAAGTGTTCGAGTAGCGTTGATGTAGGGAAACGGAAGCGGGATTGTCTGGTTGGTCTTGTAAGACAAACGGGATTCAGTATGGTCCAGTTGTAGGGGTTGTTTGTCCATTTTGTCTGTAAATGTATGAGTCTTTCCGAAATCTTTGTCATGTTTGTGCGTTCGTATAGTAGTTGGGTGGAGGGGTTGTGTAGTGGGTTTTTGGGGGTGTCTTATTCGTGTTATTAGTCTTAGTGCAATTTGTTCTGCTGTTTGTATATAACGTTTTGTCCTTTCTGTTCTGTTGGTCATGAGTATATGTCCATAGTCTAGCAAGAGTCTACAAATAGCTTTATATATTTTGGTGGCCGTATTTGTGCTGATTCCTCTGTCTTTGTAGGTTAGTGATCGGAAGTGTTTTGTTATCTTTATTGTTTCTGCCCTGATGTTTCGTATGTGTTTAGTGAATTTAAGTCTGTGGTCAATTGTGATTCCAAGGTATTTTACGTCGTTTTTTGGTTGTGTCGTTTGGCCGTCTGCAGTTATCGTAGGGGAGTCATGACCGCATATTTTATTTGATTATTAATCACGTTTAGGTAAGTTCTCAAAAATTTTTGAATTGACTAGTGAATATTCTATGGTAAAACAATGGACTTTAGAAAATAGGAGTTCGTGCAAAACAAGTTTTTTTCTGTAAGTAGGCAACTAAAACTAGCATTATTATTTCGATGGAAGCACACCTCTAGAATCGCCTGCAATTTATCTTTGAAAGGTAAATGTCTGAAAAATATTTAGGCTGGCGCTAATAAAACTAGCTTTAGAAAGCAAGCAGAGTCATTTATATGAAAGTATATGGGGTTTATTTGTTATCTTCAAGCATCCATCTTCACTGGATCAAACTCTAACGAATCTCAAAAAAGGGACAAATACATGACCGGGCATGTGGTGACAAAGTTACGCTATTTTGTGGACCATAAGCAATAAGAAATTATAAAATTTCAAGATTCCAAATAATTCCGAATTAGGGCATATCGATGGTTCAGTTTCATACAGCTAAAAGTCCAAAAATGAGTATTTTCAGTTCAACTCAGTTCAAAATAAGATTATTAACCTAGAATAAGAGAATTTTCATCTTTATTTTTTATTTAGATTAAGACTACATGTATTAAACAAGGGCAGAAAGACCGATAGGTCGATAGCCTTTTTTAGAAATAAAGATGTTTACTACTACTAAAATATGCGGACGTAAAGAAATAACTTTCTTCCAGTGTGTCTGTTACTTAGCATTGTACAAGAAGTGTAGTTCGAAAAAACTCGGCCACCTAAGGAAAAAATAAATCCGGTAACCCGATAGATATAATTAAAACGATTTTGCAAATAGGCTTTCCAAGTACCAGACTGATAATAGTTATAAATAATCTCCCCATTTGCTCGTTGCTATTTCACGCATATCTACTACAATCACACATTGTAATTATTTGTTCTTCAGTTTATTAATCTTGTTTTCCATTCTTTCAGTTGTGGAGTGTTGTGTTATTATTTCATTCTAAGTTCTACAATTTCTGTTTTTATTTCACGATTTATCGAAAAACGATCTGCAACGACTGCTTTGGCCTAATTTTGAAGACGTAAATTTTAAAAAGGTGAAAAACTGTATTCCATGTGGTTGAAATTTACTTAAAATCTTTAGAATTAACCACACACTAATCAACAATAATACATTGAAAAACTTGAAAAACGTAATTTATTAATAAGCAGTAAATTATGGTTGGTTTTACCTTTGCACCTGCTCCAACAGGAACGAGTGTTTTCAATCATTGTTCATCGTTGAAATACCAATTTAAATTACACTTTTTAACACATTTTCTCACACAATTTTTACACTAGCTGCAGCTGTCCATTACTGCTTTTCAGTTAACTAGTCCATAGCAGGAATAAATCATTTCGACCTAAGAATGGCACGTGACTTGCGCTCTTATAGTCAGCTGATTTTTGATGATTGCTTCACCAAATTTACCATCCTGAAAAGACTGGTAAAATCTGTCTGTACAAAGAATTGAGATTGAGAAGAGAGTTTATCTTGAACCTGGATGAACAAAGCTCTTCATTGAGTCCATAGCTAAATACATTATGTGTGAGAAGCAAATAATGGGGGAAACGGAAAACTCAGCTACGTTTTCTTATCGAAATTTCAATCAAATATCGGGAAAACCACAGCTGATTTTCAATGTTTAGAGGCGCAGTCGCAAAGGCTCTAGATGGGGGAGTTTTGGAGAGTTGCACTTTAAAAAAATATCATTATTTCAAAAGAATAAAGCTGGGTTTGGAAGGTACCGAGCCTGGTAAGCATCAGATGTTTCCAGGCACTGAAACATTCAGTTGAATATTTTTTAACTTTGAAATTGTTCTGATTGTTGAGTTTTTTTGTAAATGGTTGTTTACGAACAAAATTAAATGCCGTTTAGAGTCCGTACATAAAGAGAGCTTCCATAGATTTGATGGATTCCACATGTATATTTTTCCATTGAATTGGGAAGTAAATTCAACTGCTTCCATCTTAACTATGTATCAGGCAATATCAAAAGAGGATTAAAGAAGATTTGGCTCTGGTGCACATGAACCTTTACAACATTTAAGTGCTGCAAAATCTTAATTGGTAACCATTTCCATCTCACAGCCTTAACCATAAAAGACATGGAATATTTTGCATATACCAGATCTGACAGTGGAAGTATAATCTTTTACTTACTTAAGCTGCAGATTGGGACAGGAAAGTAGTCAAATTGTCTTTAAAGAAAGATATATTTTGGATGAAACAGTTCATCTTTGTCCAAGTGTTACGAGATTCTTGAGATCTTCAAACATGCAAATAACTTCAACAGAAAGGAAGGTCGGAACAGTGAACTAGATGACAATTTTAAACGTCCAGTGTTTATAAGGACGGAGATTTTTTCAATCTATTCAGTTGATTTTGGTTGTAATCCGACTATTTACAAAGAAAAGCATCGACCATTAGACAAAAGTTCAGAATACTCGTCAGAATCGTTTAAATGTTCCAATCTGGTTTCTTTAAGTGATGAAAATGCTGTTTGACCCTGAAATTACTGAAAAATTAAGTATAATTAACTTAGTTTAAATTTATGTAAGGAAGAACATTTTGATACAGATTTAGTTATAAAATATGCCGATCTAAGTTCTTTTAAACCCCATATATAGATGTAATCTGATCCTTACTACTTATAGCAACTCCTTGATGTATGTATGTGATCGTATAGAGGAAGTCTCCGAAAAGTTTTTTAAAAGGAAGTAGAAAAAGTAGAATTTTTATAATATTAGATTTTGAAAGCAAAACACAATTGACCACAAACCTAAATTCACTAAACACATAGGAAACATCAGGGCAGAAACAATAAAGAGAACAAAACACTTACAAAGACAGAGGAACTAGCTACAAAGACAGAGGAACTAGCTTCGATCACTAACTTACAAAGACAGAGGAATTAGCACAAACACCGCCACCAAAATATATAAAGCTATCTGTTGACCCTTGCTAGACTATGGACATATACTCATGACCAACGGAACAGAAAGGACAAAACGTTATATACAAACAACAAAACAAATTACACTAAGACTAATAACACGAATAAGACACCCCCAAAACCCACTACACAACCCCTCCACCCAACTACTATACGAACGCACAAACATGACAAAGATTTCGGAAAGACTCATACATCTACAGACAAAATGGACAAACAACCCCTACAACTGGACCATACTGAATCCCCTTTGTCTTACAAGACCAACCAGACAATCCCGCTTCCGTTTCCCTACATCAACGCTACTCGAATACTTACAAACGCAACTGACTACTGGACAATAAAATAATTTTTTCTTGTCATTGGAATTGGGAAGTTTATTAATAAGATTGTTAACGTAGAATAAGAGATTTTTCATATTTATTTTTTATTCAGATTAAGACTACATGTATTAAACAAAGGCAGAAATACCGATAGGTCGATAGCCTTTTTTTAGAAATAAAGATGTTTACTACTACTGAGGCTAAGTAAATTCAGACGCTCAGATTTTTGTAAATATTTTACGAGATTACCGGGCAACTCTAACTTTTAACATTTTTTTGTGCAGACGGTTTTGTTTACCCCTAATTTATTTTTAACATTTTGTTTGCAACTAGCTTAAATGTTTTATTACTGCTGGCCATTTCCGGAATACTAGTGACCACACGTAGATAATCCAAGCCTTACAATGTTGACTAAACAATTAATTTTCCCGAATCAATCACGCATTATGATGTACTTTAATGAACAAATATTCCGAATCAATTAAAACTAAATCAATATTGTCTTAGAATTTGCGAACTGCTGCACAATGATGTGTGCAAAAATTCCCTTCCAATGAAGACCTCAAAGTATTGCCTAATGGTATAAAGAAATTGAATTACTTGGGCTTCATTTAGTTTATTGTGGATTCAATCTAGATAGACGAACATTCCTGTAGAAAATCGCTTCATTTTATAACTTGGAAGGTATATGTGGCAAATATTGAAAAATGTCTCAAATCTTTTATTCTTTTTCCTTAAATAGTTTGCTGTTGAAGACAAGTTTATTAATATTAATAATTTTTATATTTTAACGTTTTATATTGTTAGCTGACATAGAATTGGCCTAAAATGTCCTTTTGATTTCGACAACAAATTATGCTGATTTGGGTCGGAACTCAGAAATTTGCTTTGCAGTTTCAGCAATGGAGTGGAGTTAATCAAACAAATTAACGCATTAACATTTTTTAAAATGATTTTAACAGCGATTGTTGGACAGACAGAAGACAAGAAAATGTTATACGAATAAGAAATTTTCTTTTATTAGGTTTTTTTTTTTTAAGTTAATGTCAGCGATTTTTTCAGTTAAATAATTCGAAAAGCTTTACTAAACTTCCAAGCTCTAAAGATTTGTTGCAAAAAAAACGTTTAATAAAATGTATATTACATATGAAGCATTTTGAATGAACATTTGAAGTAGATAGTAGTAGGGAACATATTGCTAAAAAATTGACAAGTTAAATTTTAAGTAAATTTGAGTTATGTGCTTGATATTTGAGCAAAATAATTATGGACAATTGTGGAAGAAAAGTAAATATTTAATGCTTTAATTTGTGTGTTAAATATTTGGAAAGCTTTATGAAAAATTTAATTATTGTTGTGTATATTTTCCTGACTGTACTTCAATTTATTTCAAAAAAAAATTCCTGGGTACACACAAACTGATGATGGTGGAGAAAGACACCGAAAAGTATTTGTAACATTTTAAATAATAAACAATAAAATTGACTGAAACCCAGGACGAATTTTTTTGAGAAAAATCTAATATTAACGAAATTTACCTGAACATTTTCTTAGCCATTACTGCCCTATTTACTACCGTCCGTTTTTCGTTAAAAAAACGCTCCTTAATGTTAAAATTGATGATTTAACGCATATTTTTTTGGGCCGTTTTCTATTAGTTTCTCTTTTTATAACAGTACATTATTTATGATGTGGGTCAAGATTATATGCATAAAAATATATTTGTGTACGTGATCTCTGTCCGCTCAAACGACCTGCGGATTGATCTTTTTTCGATTGATCTTTTTTCCTGAATCATCCCTGCGAAGATGAGCTTCAGAATTTAGTATCGGCTGCCCCTCATAATATCTCCAAGATACTGTGTTTTCCTTTGTTTTATTGTCTGAAGCAGTTTCCTTTGTTCATTCGTCTTAGAACTTCTATATTGATTATCTTGTTTGTCCAAGAACTGCTCAGCATGCGTCGATAGAGGTACATCTCAAATGCGTCTATTCTCTTCTCCGTTATGGGATCAAGGGTCCAGCTCTCACTGCCGGATAGAAGGACAGATAACACATAGCAACGGAGCATGCGTGTCCTAAGCTCCAAGCTCAATTCCAGTCTAGTAAAGAGCTTCTTCATACTAGCGAAGACCTAAGACTTTCCTCGCCGGTTCTATTTTAGATCTGATTTTCCTTTTAGGATCAAAGTCCTGATCTATCGAGGTGCCCATGTATTTAAACGAGGAGACCTGCTTTACATCTTTGCCTTTTAAGGTCAAGGTTATATTTTTATGTGTTTTGGAGAAGACTATGGTCTTGGTTTTGGATATGTTCATGAAAACACCATATCGTTCGCTTTGTTGGACTATTCTATGAATCATTCCCTGTAATTCACTTGCACTGCTGGCTATGATGACGGTGTCATCGCCGTATCTTAAGTTATTTATTACCTTCCCATTCACGACTATCCCTCCTGTTGTTTCGTCAAGTGCTTCTCTGAATATTGCTTCAGAGTATATGTTAAAAAGAAGCGGTGAGAAGACGCAGCCTTGCCTCACTCCTTTCATGATCGAGACGTTTTCTGACGTTTAGCCGTTTATTCGGATTGTGGCCGACACGAATGTACTAATTATCTATACCTGTAGATGTCAAGATCAGCATTAGTTTTTCGTGTTTAACGCAGCAAAATGCCTTGATATAGGCTACAAAGGATGCGTATACGTCAATATTCATATCTCTACATCTTTGTGTTAAGATTTTCAGAGAGAAGACGGCTTCCCGTGTGCCAACCACATTCCGGAATCCAAACTGGGTTTCGTTAACTTGGGTCTCGCATTTGCGGTAAATTCTTGTGTGGATTACTCTTAAGAAGGCCTTTAGAACATGTGACATGAGACTTATCAGGCGGTAATCGTCACAGTTCGGGGAGCCAGCGTTATTGGGCAGGGTTATAAACGTAGCCAGCTAAGTGGTCTCCTGCCACTGGTATATATGCTGTTGAACAGTGATGTTAGAAGATCAAGACCTGATTCGTCGTTTTCTACCATAATCTTCAGAGTTTCAGCATATATGTCATTCTTTTTTGTAGTTTGTGAGCATATGTAACTTAATTTTTTGTAACTCCAGGTCCGATTTCTTCAGCATCGTCGCATTTTGGTGGAAGGTTAGACCTGTTGTCTTTGAATAGCGTTTGGACATACTCTTTCCATCGTTCAAGTTTTTCTTCTATTCTAGTTATGATTTCTCCCCTCACATCTTTCAAAACTGCTGCTGATTGTTTTAGACCTCTTCCCACAAGTTCTTTAACTTTCTTGTGCACGTGAACTGTATCGTACTTTGCTTGTAGTGACATTTTGCTGACAGCCATCGATCTTTGGATTCTGTGCACTTTTTTCTAATTGTGTTGTTGAGTTCTCTGTATTTGTCTTGGTTCTGCTCTTTGTCCTTCCTTCTTTCGTCCGTATTTCCTGCGTCATTCACCCTTGCTTGTTATTGCCTTCTATGAACCCTATCTGATGTGTTTCATTCCTCTTTCTAGTGAGCTTTTTACTAGAAGAATTTTTTCATTCGGTTCAAATATTTCGGAAGTGACAAAAATAAAAATCTTTTAAGTTGTACCAAAAGAGATAGGCGTTTGTGGCTGTTCCTTGAAACATTCAAAAAATTCAACAGTTTTTATAGTTTAGGTTGCAAATTTAATCCGCTTCTTTGAACAAGATAAATCCTGACAGGAAATAAAACAAGCAGAATCCTGATCCCCATGCAATAACTGATCAATAGCTATGTAGTGCTCTCGGTTTAGAGCCAAAGATGGCTCTAGTTTGGTAATAGAAGCTTTCACTCCCAAACAGAGTGCAAATGCGCCAGCTTTTGAAAGCGTTATTTACCGGTCTTCTACCGATGGTTTTGTCAGTGTAGCACGCGACTCTACTGTGGCAAGACGCAATTATGATCAGCTACGATCGTCGCATCATGATCGTCTACGCGATCGTCGCTTTATTTGGCGTCGTCCAGTCTAGAGCTGTAAGTTTTTTTTATTTATTAATATCGATTTTAGTTACTTAGTTTGGAGATCATTTCGACCCAGAAACTTTATATTTAGTTGGTTTATAACATTAGTTGCTCTCTGGTTTTTTAAATATTTTAGTTTGTTATCAGTATTTAATTTATTAAGTTTAAAATAACAGTTTTAAAATTATTCAAAATACCAGCAGTTATAATCCTTGAGTGTATGACACACATTGTTTTTTCAGCACATTTACTTCAGATTGTTGGCGCTGGTAATGTCCTTGATAATTCACAGGGTTGATGAATTGTTTCGGTTATTTCCAAAGTTCCGTGAATGTACTGTTTTTATACAAATAGGGCAATATGGAAATTAAATTGGATTTTATCAACATATTTTTAATATGCCGATGATAATGATAATTAATAATGTTTTGAATATTTATGTTTATTGTTTTTCCGCTATATGTATATTATTCATTGGATGGGTTTTATAGTTAGAGGGAGGAACTAATATAGACGCGCTACAATTGGAAGCCACCTTATATTAAAATATTGCAAATTAATGTTAACTTGGAATGTGCACTAAGAGAGAAACATGGAGGAAAGGTTTTTGTTTATTTTAAACTTTTTACGTTTCCTATTATTAAACGCCTTCAAATGGAGAGTTTAGCATTTGTTAAGAATAGCGGCAATAAAGCTATGTGTTGATTGAAGAAAATTGAAGCATTTTCTTCCCTTGTTCCAGCGAGATAACATTTTCGATGGGTTTGTTGGGAAATTTATTTTCTATTCTTCTTGTACAGTAGTTCCTAATTCTAAAATGTTGTGCTTTTACATGTCCTTTCAAAATGCTAATGATATTCAAATCCGAGCTTATTGGTAGCCACTCTAGCGCCTCAATCCCAACAGCATTTTCATACCTTAGCATAAAGTTATCGTACATAATAAAGTCGGAGTAAAGTTTAAAAATATGCTCCTTGACGCTGTTGCTTCTGTACAAGTTAGCCATCATTCTTAACTTGAACTCAGAAATTTTCGAATCTATGTTTTGAGATTAAGACATTGACAATGATAACATTATTGCTTACTCAGCTATACAAGTTGAAACTCTGAACATTATTTTATTCAAACTAAGTTAAATTACATGAACATCTGCAAATAATTTATTTAGCATAAAATCATCCAAAACCTGGCGAAGTTTAAAAAATAAAAACTAATAAACTGTTTATAAAAGCGTATGGATATTTTGGAAATGAACATTTTTATTATGCAATACATTCGAAAATGTTTAACGTTGATTGCATAACAATCGCCAAGACGCTTTTGAAAAATAAACCTAAATGTTGGAAGAAACATAAAATAAATCTTGTAAACTTTGGAGAGCGAAATTTTGTGCATCATTAAATCATCAGTTCAAGGGTCTGTAAACTTCAAAAGTATTTTGCATAAATATTTATTATGCTGTCCATTAATTACACGATCACTTTGAAAAGTTGCACCTTTAAAATTACCTGCGGCCGCCAGAGGTGAAAAATAACATTTTAAAAATCTATTTGCATAAAATATTCATAGTGGCTTCATTGAAGAAAAATAGGCGGATAATATAATTTGGATAGTTCAAAAAAATATGTTTAAACTTTTGTTGATTTCAAGTAGTAGTAGTAGTAGTAAACATCTTTATTTCTAAAAAAGGCTATCGACCTATCGGTCTTTCTGCCCTTGTTTAATACATGTAGTCTTAATCTAAATAAAAAACAAATATGAAAATTCTCTTATTCTAGGTTAACAATATTATTAAATAAAATTCCAATGACAAGAAAAAATTATTTTATTGTCCAGTAGTCAGTTGCGTTTGTAAGTGTTCGAGTAGCGTTGATGTAAGGAAACGGAAGCGGGATTGTCTGGTTGGTCTTGTAAGGCAAAGGGGATTCAGTATGGTCCAGTTGTAGGGGTTGTTTGTCCATTTTGTCTGTAGCTGTATGAGTCTTTCCGAGATCTTTGTCATGTTTGTGCAATTGTTTCTTGCAAATTGTTCTGTTGTTTGTATATAACGTTTTGTCCTTTCTGTTCCGTTAGTCATGAGTATATGTCCATAGTCTAGCAAGGGTCTACAAATAGCTTTATATATTTTGGTGGCGGTGTTTGTGCTAATTCCTCTGTCTTTGTAGGTTAGTGATCGGAAGTGTTTTGTTCTCTTTATTGTTTCTGCCCTGATGTTTCGCATGTGTTTAGTGAATTTAAGTTTGTGGTCAATTGTGATTCCAAGGTATTTTACGTCGTTTTTTGGTTGTGTCGTTTGGCCGTCTGCAGTTATTGTAGGGGAGTCAGCGTTGAGTCTGTGGTTTGTGAGCAGAAGTTGGTTTTTTGACGCGTTTGGTGTTAGTCTCCATTTATAAAACCATGTCATTGTGTTGTTTGTTAGTGTTTGGAGTCTTTGAGCTGCTCTCTCAGTAGTTTTGTCATGTACAATAAGTGCCGTGTCGTCTGCGTATTGTAATATGTATGCCGATTTGTTGTGATATGCCGATGTTGATTTCAATTTACGTGCTTTTTTAACTATCTTCTAATGAATTTCAATAACTTTTTTACTGTTGTTGGTTTTTGGATGACTTTACTCTTTGTGAACTCAAAAATACTTTAACGAACGTGACAAATCACATACTTACAGGTGTTTTTTTCTTACAACTGTTTTTAAGTTTCGGTTGTTAAATATGTAACAGACAGAATAATTAATCAAAATCTAGTCTCATATCGATGGTGGTAAACTGGTTGTAGATATTTTTCGTGATTTTTGGTGGTCAAACTTTACACGACAAACAAGTTTTAAAATCAACAGAATTTTTTCCACACCGTAACGACTCATTTACTTTAGATTTTCTTCAATATTTTGCGATTAAT
The DNA here is from genome assembly GCA_024550625.1 of Dendroctonus valens. NCBI lineage: Eukaryota > Metazoa > Arthropoda > Insecta > Coleoptera > Curculionidae > Dendroctonus > Dendroctonus valens. The sequence goes on from JAJTJO010000898.1 coordinate 625,062, forward strand.
TGCATATCGTTCTGTATGTATTGAGTGTGTCTTTTTTCCACCGTTGTTTTATTAATTTCATGTTATTTCTGTTCACTCTCGTTTTGGTACTCTTTTAGTACAGTTTTACTTTCCATTGTTTTTCTTTATCTCTGTTCACTCTATCTAGTTCTGCCACAGTTATGTGTTCACTTTTTAGTTCGATTAACATGGCAAAGTAAAATAATCAATTGTTAATCTGCGAGATCAAACTGATGTAAAAGTTGGACCTGGAAAGCATACACACATGAGGAATAAACGGGTTCATAATTATAAAATTACAAATACATAAATATTTCATTTCTTTAATTTATTTCTGGGTTTTAATTAATAAAAAACCACAGGCAATATAACCTTTAATCAAGGATTGAATAACAAATTAAACGCTCAAAATATGTACATGATAAGTACATAAGTTTAAACATTGTTTACCAATATATTTCTGCTGAAATAAAGATTTATTTTCACTTGAAAATTATAGTTGTAAACAAATATTCAGATTCTCCAAGAGCAAGATTTGTCTACGTGTACATGCCAATAACAAATTTATTTTAATGACACCCGGGGATTTCATTTCCAATTCCCAATGCAACGCGCTTCGAAAAGTTTCTGCAACTCCAAAAGTTTGAAGCAAAGTTTTGAACTCACTATTCAATACTAGTTTAACAGATAAGACAATTTGAACCTTTGCCAACACTTCTATGTGTGTTCCATAATTGATTACTTGCTCTTCAATGATTTAGACTTGTTTTCTTATCAAGGTATTCAATATCATCATATAGTGCTAATTTTTCGAAATTTTTTTCCTATAGAGTTTCTTAAGGGATTTCAATGCATTTTTACTTTCTTTAGTGATAGTTACACATTTTCAGTTAGTCCAGATTTTTCCTTAGTTTTAAATTGCCAAATGTCATGGAGTGAATTAGTCAAAGAGCTACAAGAGCTAACGTTCACAGCATTCCAACAGTTGAGACTCTGGGCTGGATAAAATGTGTTTAAATTGGGCTCGGATAGTCCTTCAAATCTGATTATACTCTCAAATTTAACGCTACAGTTTCTTGCAAACAGCAATAAATAACAGAATCAACGTTGTGAGTTTTCGAAACTCGAAAGTCTGATACGAAATTGGAAAATAAATGAGAAAAGTTTTATTGACATAATATTATCGAAACTTTGCGAGAACGTCTAGATTTTCTTAAACCCGGATACCACTGTGAGCTTTCGAAAGTCTCTACTGGATACGTTTGTCGAGGTTTTTATATCGTCGTTTTAGAGAGCTCACAATAAGTTTCGCTGTGTGTTAAAGGTGGCTAAATAATATTAAAATAAAAATCGCTTGAGTAAAAATCATAATTTTATTATTTACTATTACTATATTTAACATAAATATTTAAAACGTTAATTAAAAATGTTGAACATGTTAAAAACAATGTTTGTAGAATTTTAGAAATTTCAGAAATAATTAAGTGATGAAATAAATTATTAAAACTTGGAAAAAATTCGTCAGTGGCTGCTTTTCGGCCTTCTTTACTCTAAAGCGGATTTCTTTATAACCAGGCCAAGTACTGGAATGGGAATTTCACAAATCAATAAAAAATATCGATCTTCCATGTGGTATTAATTTCGCTCCATTCGATAGAAGCATTTTTGAAGAATATATTTTCTTGATTTGGGAAGTTTTTTTCTTTGAACTCGCTTTTTATAAAACTCTTTTCTAATACTGATTTCTTGATCACTAAGCAAAGTATTGAAATAGGAAATTTAACACTATAAAAAGAAAAGTTATTTCCATGTAGCATTAATTTGAGCATGATTTTTCCAACTTCTGCATTTTTTTGTACTAGATTTTTACACAACTTTCTTTTAAGGGCGATTACTTAACAACCAAAGCGAAAACTGAGATTTAAGTAAAAATCCGATTTCTTGCTAACCAAGTGATATGTGGGAAGGGTTTCACACAATCAAGATTCAAAGATTTACTGCCTTTGTGATACCAACTTCGTTTCACTTTATTGCATAGTTTTATTGTATTGAATTTTCAAACTTTAACTTTATGAAGTGTCTTTTATATAACTGCTTTTTTCAGAACTTTCTTTAAAAGCTCATTTCATTATAACAAGTCCAGGTATTAAAAAAGCAAAAAGATCAGTCAACAACCAAAGATTTACCGTCCATGAGGTATCAGTTTGGTCAAATTCGATCAACCAATTTTTGCATTATGAATTTTAAAACTTATTCTTATCTTGCCGTATGTTTATTGGCGGAGGAAAGTTGGCCATCCAAATGGTCAGTGTGGTTTTGGAAACAGCTGCTCGAAAGATCTCTGAGGATGTGCGCCCAAACCACCTGCGGATGTCCTTTAGCCATCAGTTATCGCGTTTTCCAATGGATCTTTTTCCCAGTTTTTCCCCCCCTTTTTCAGTTCTTCAACATTGTTATAAAAGAGTTCAACGTCATCATCAGGTTTGTCTCCCGTAGGAGCATATATTTGAATTATGTTCAATATCCTTTGCGAGGTGTGTATTTTTATAAGCATGGCTCGGTCGTTGAAGGGGACAAAATCTAAAACCGATCCAGTCACTTCTGACCTCACCAGAATTGCGACTCCGTGTCTGTGCTCTCCGTCTGTTCCTCCAGAATATTAAAGACATCCATGGTCTGTTTTTTGGGTACCGGATACCGGCCATCGTACCCCGCTAAGTCCTAGGATACTGATATATGGATAGTTTAAGTTTCATCTTGTTCTTTTGGTGACAGTTTCCAGCAGTTTTACATGCGGAGAGTGGGGTTTTTGCGTGCTGGCGACCTGAAAGCCCCACGGTCTTGTCTTTGCGGTTGTCCTTCCCTGCCGTTTCTTGCGACAGCGTTATAGCTCTTTAATGTGATAGTCATCCAGTGGCTTTCCACATCCCACTGCAGTTGACTAATTATCTTAGTTCATCCGCCTTCGGAATAATTTTTTTTCCGAACGACAATGAGTTGCCCTACTACTTGCCAGTTCTTCCACCGTGGCTGTGGGGCACGGTAAGAGGGAGCTACTTATACCGGTAAATGTTCGGTCGGTGCTAGTTTTGGTCCGCCCTCAGTATTTGATTTCCTCGGTACCACCTATATCTAGGGGCATTTTCTTATCCGCGACCTGGCGAGGCGACCGATGGAGGACTTGCAACCCCACACGGGTGTTTTAAACTTAGTTAATTGTTTTTCTAGCAGCTTTTTATACAAATCCTTTCAAAAGCTGATCTCTTAAGAACCAGGCCAGCGTATTGGAAAAAGAATCGCAGCAGTCAATATCCAAAGCTTTACGTTCTATGTGGTATTTAATTTTACGATTTGTCTGGAAGATTGGTTCCATTTTAATGTTTTTTGTTGATCCGTTTGATATTTTTGTTGTTGTTCTATTGTGATAAAGGGGATCCATTCGACCAAATGGTTTCTTCGTTATGAATTTAAAAAATTTGTGAATTGTTTGTGGTCGCTTTTCAAACAATTCTTTTCCAAAGCCGAGTGCTTGAGGACCAAAGCAAGAACTGGAATGGAGATTGCAACAATACATCCCGAGAGTTCCGCTTTCTTGCCTAACTGAAACTGCTGCTTTTTAACAAATTTTTATTGTAATTCGTCTCATTTTAAAACACATTCTTTATAATATTTGAAAGCTCATTTCACCCTACTTTATTCATAAGCTCGAATTAAAGTCGAGGAAAGTCGACCACCAAAGTTTCACCTTCCATTTGGTATCAATTCCAAGCCATTCTATCTTTGCAATTCCTTTAAGCAGAACTTTCTTCTTAACCTAATATTTATGATAATTTTCCAAATAGAATGGAAAACATTATTCAGAAAATACGAACTTGGGTTCATTTTCATAGCAACACGCTTTCAATGCAAACTTTTCTGACCCCAATTTCCTTTAATGAGCCCAACTTAATAAAAGAGATGATTGAGAGGTTTAAATATAGCCATGAAAAATAATTTAAGAGGTTTAGCTGTTTGTTATTTGAATATAAAATTGAGGTCTTTCATTCGAAGGGCCACGGGTTTTTTAAGAGCGAATGTAAATACAGAAATTGGGGTTTCCCGGTTACAGTTTAATTACCCTCAAAAGCTCTCGAACCGTAAATTGAGAGGCGCAGCCAAACTGAATGAAAGAACTTCATATCATACAAGTTTCCCATTAATTTCATTGCTGATTAAACTTCCTATTATTCACGGTTGTAATGTACAGGCGAACATATTATGCTTTAGAAACTATTTACTTACTTGTCTCCAACGTTAAACATTGTCGAGCTTTTTCTATGTAATTAGCTTTTAATTTCAAAGTTGCGCCATTAAATTAGTGTTTTGGGAAAGTTGAGAATAGTTTGAATAGAGCTGAATGTATTATGAGAATAACTAACTTTGTCAGAAACGGTTTTTAGACTGTGGGCGACGTACAACTTTTGGAAATTATGTTGCAATTAAACTAGTTCTAATAATTGAAGTGATACAAGCTGCCACTGTTAAACTAAATTAAAACTTATGTAATGCTTGTGCTTTTAAATATTTAGTTAATTGCTTTAAAGTATTTTTTATTAAAGAAAATGTTTCTAATTAATTAAATTTAGGAATGTAAATTTCCATTCGTATATCGATACAGAAGCAGATGTCTCCATATTGCTTTGAATATTATAGGGGCGGTTTTTGTATTCATTCCGTTGTCTTTGTTAGCGCTTTGAAGTGTTTTGTCCTTTGGATTACTTTCACTTTTATGTTTTGGCAGTGTCGAGTAAATTTTAGATTTCGCTGTAGTATTATTTCTTGATATTTTTCTCATACCGTCCGTTTTTATTGTCATGAATTTTGCCTCCATTTGTAGAACCATGCCTTTGTTCGGTCTGTTGCAAAAAATATTTTTCATTTTAAACAAGCTGCATCTAAAAATCAAAATTAAATCTTCATAGCCCTCAAAGAAGCCTGCTGCATTGAAAGTTTCTCCAGTAGTTTCGAACGCCAAAACACAACGGCCTTCACTTAATTTGATAGTATCCGTTTAATACTGAAAGTTTCATCAAACAGAACAATTTAATATTGCACGAAAACTTTCGAAAGACTCTCTGAAGGTTCTTCCTTGAACCTTTCTCTTTTCGAAATTTAAACTTTACCTCGATAAAGTTTCCGGAAGTTCTCCGACAACGTAATTGAACGATACAACATCGGTACTGATATTTCCTCCAATTAAACAGAAAAAGTTAAAGCTAAGTTTCCTCGGGTTTTCAAGTGGAAACTTTAAATGAGTCTCGTTTTGAATTGTACGAAAATCTGTTACAATCGCTTACGGTTAATGGAAAATGTGGCATTTATTATAGTTTGAAATGTTTACTAAAGAAAGAAGTAGAAGTATTACTAAAGAAAATTGATATGAAAACTATTCTTAAATACAGTTGACAATAAAATAATTCAATATTATTCTTGAATATACCTAGTGTTATTTCAAATTTGATGGTCGCTGAAAAAGAAAGCCAAGTTATTATTAGTTCAACTTAAAGAAGGAAAACAATATAAAATAGAAAAATGTGTTTTTGTAAGATAGGTATATAAACTAAATCAACAAGATCTAGAATAGTTGAAAAAAAAAAGACATGGAGTCCTTCAAAAATCAGACTAAGGTGATAAAGATGAAAAAGTGCAATTAGCAAAATAAAAGCACAATTAGTGATTTGCTTTAATCAAAAGGTTGCGATTACCAAACTTTTTAAATGTTATTCATTCGCCTTTGGAAATTCGCAATTTTTTTAGCAAACAGCCTTATGGACATCAGTATAAAATTATATAAAACAAATAGACAACTTAAACTTATTCACATCAAGTTTATTATCCATTCTTCTCAATTTCACAAGCGCCGGTAAGTGCAAGTGCATATCTCACTTCTAGCCATTATTACACAGCGATTGCAGAATTTCTGGCTACATAAATTTTGCATTATTCTGCACATATACACACACTCTGTTCCGAATGTCTTAGATAAAAGGCAAAATATACTCTTGTGCACGAATATATATCTCTAGACGAGTGATTTATTAGACAAAACTTTTTGAAGCGTTTTTATGAGAATTCTTCAGTTCAACTTAGTTCATCATGCGAGCTTGATTTAGTGCATTTAAACATAAAAATATATGACAGAATAAACATTACGTTTTGTGTCTTTCGGTCTGCGAGTTATTCTATTATAAACTGCCGTTTTTCGGTTGAAAAGGTAAATTACAATCTTGGAACAACCGTAAATATACAGAACGCTGTAACTTAACTTAAAATAACAGCAGAAAAGTAATGAGTAATGAATACTTTTATAAAAGTAAAGTAAAATATATAATTTAGATGTACAAATATATTTATTTGGCAGCCCCCTATACTTTTACATACGGGGTGTCAATTTGAAAATTTCCCATCCTTAATAAGGAATCGAAGAAAAGAGAATTGAAGGCCCTTTAAAACGATGTGCCACTTGACCCCCATTCCCGTTTAAGATTCTAAAGGAGACATCTACCCCTCCTAGGGGGTTGAAAAAAGAAGGCTAAAATATTTATTTAAAGTGTCCCCCTTACAAATAAAATTGACGAGTCTTTCGGACGTCTAACTGCAAGAAAGATATTAAGGGTAGGAAGTTTTCAAATTGTCACCCCGTATCTTTTTCCTTTAAATGACTCATTCAAGCTTTATTCTTTTATTTTGTAATAATTTCTCTAAATATATTGGACTGCTTTTTGCAAAATCTTCTTCGATATAAGATTAACAAAAAACACCTAAAAATTAAAACGCCTCTGCATCAAGCGATGGATTAAATTCACTCTAAAGCCCGTTTTTTATATAAAAATCTGCCTTTCGTCTGGAAACAAAATTTCTAAATAAACTTTTTGTTTGAGAATATTTCCTATCTTCCCAATGTTCATTTATAGATAGGTTTCACATAGATATTTTATAATGTCATTTTTGATATTTTATAATGTCATTTTTGAATTTCATCCATAAGCGGACATTATGTTTTACTTCAATTTTTGTAGTTGTAAAGTTTTGAAGAGAGACATAATCAAAGTATTCGCTAATATTTAAAAAAAATCCAGTTCGAGTTGATATTTATATTTGAACTACTAAAAAGTTCAACTCTTTCTTTGCCGCTGCTAACCAGTGAAGCATTTTTGTATGTTTTGGATAAAACCAGGTTCCAAAAAAGCGTCCCTCTGTATATAAGCACATTATATACACAGACTTAAAAAACATAAAATTTAGTTCAAGTAAATAGGACAAAAATTAAATCAAAAGTAAAAAAAATCCCTGTCTATTTAAGAGGAAATGTTAAACTTTGCTAAAGGGTATATTTACGCTTCGTGGCGATTTAATGTACTTACAGTATAACATAAATAACGTCATTATGCTTGAATCACAACACCATAACATAAATCAACTAAACTCGCATTTGGGGTAATAAAATATTCAAAATTCCTTCGCACCTGTGCCCTGTGCCCTTTTGCATATGGATTATTACCAAAGCGGTACAATGAAAGGCAAGGAAATGCTCTAAGTCCAGGATATTAAACAATACACATGGTGTAAGCACTATGATTTAGGGCTTTATGTTTGTAAGGGTGCCTTTAATTTTGAATCAGAGCCTTGATGGGCCACACAATTTAAGGTTGCCACAATACATTAAGTTTGGAGATTATTAAATATTCAAATTTTCACCAGCTAAATTGGAATTAATATCTGGTTTAAATAGTTGGAAATGTATCAATAAATAATAAATTATAATATTTGCGCATTTATTTCCTTGCTTTTAGCCCCAACGCATACTACAGGCTGTTATGTACAAATTAATTATTGAAATATTTCTGATTAAGCACTGCAATATTGCATTTATATATTCCAAAGAACTGTAAAACATTTTTCATTTCAAAAGCTGCTATTGATTTTTTCAGTCTTTCAAAGCGGAAAAACCGTTTTAATAAATTATCTAAATCGTCCTTTGGAATATTAAAAATATATATTTATTAAAATTTATTAATGTGGAAACAGATACATAAATATCTAGCAGAGAAATAAATTTTGACATAATTCACAACTGGTTTCGCGCCTTCTTTCCATCAGCATCTTCGTTTCTTGACTTGCATCATCATACACAACTACATGGAACGAAAATCGATAACAAAATCATCAAAAACGACCATAAAAGACAATGCAGTATAATTTACTAATAGTTAACAATCAAGGATTAAATATAAAAAATTGCAGCAGAAGTTCAAACAGCCAAATTATTAAGAGGAATGTTAGAATACATGGGGCAATGCAGGATAAATACAAGTTTTGATTGGCAGGCACAGTTAAAAAAATGAGCGTAATTTATCGGAAACCCTGCAAAGGATTTTTCTTTTGTAGACTTAAATCGGTGTAATTACCATTTCTAATGGTGCATAAAAGGTTAAAATTGCTAGTGTAAATAAATCAAAATGTGTTATTAAAGCACATACGTTTTTCTGCGTTCATAAAAGTTCTGCTTTCAGCTATTAAAGGGAGAAATGTTTTATTGCTGCCGATTTGATAAGAACCATGCCAGGAAATGTATAACGTATTTGGGAAAATTGATGGTTAAAATGCAGCTAGGCATACATAATGTTGAAAATATTGACTGAAAACTGTACTAAAAATTTTAATGTAAATATACACTTTTATCAATGTGTACTCATCGACAATAATGAAAGAAGCAAATGAACATTAAATTCAAGCAGATTGAAACGGAGGGAATAATTAATTTATTCTAAAAATATGTATATTTTTTGACTAGTTGTCAAAAAAACAACATGTAAAAATATTACAAACAACCAGAAATGCATCTTTTAAAACTAAGTTTGAAACTGCAGGATAAAAAACTTTATGCAAACCACACTATATGTAAAAAAATATTAAAACCTCATTAGGAACAGCTGGTATATCTCAAGAAGCACAGCTGAATTTCTACCCGGTATAGTAATAGTAGTAAACATCTTTATTTCTAAAAAAAAAGGCTAAAAAGGAAGCGGGATTGTCTGGTTGGTCTTGTGAGACAAAGGGGATTCAGCATGGTCCAGTTGTAGGGGTTGTTTGTCCATTTTGTCTGTAGATGTATGAGTCTTTCCGAGATCTTTGTCATGTTTGTGCGTTCGTATAGTAGTTGGGTGGGGGGGTTATGTAGTGGGTTTTGGGGGTGTCTTATTCGTGTTATTAGTCTTAGTGCAATTTGTTCTGTTGTTTGTATATAACGTTTTGTCCTTTCTGTTCCGTTGGTCATTGAGTATATGTCCAAAGTCTAGCAAGGGTCTACAAATAGCTTTATATATTTTGGTGGCGGTGTTTGTGCTAATTCTCTGTCTTTGTAGGTTAGTGATCGGAAGTGTTTTGTTCTCTTTATTGTTTCTGCCCTGATGTTTCGTATGTGTTTAGTGAATTTAAGTTTGTGGTCGATTGTGATTCCAAGGTATTTTACGTAGTTTTTTGGTTGTGTCGTTTGGCCGTCTGCAGTTATTGTAGGGGAGTCAGCGTTGAGTCTGTGGTTTGTGAGCATAATACCCGGTATATTTTTTGCGAAATGCGATTATTCATTAGGTGGTCATGCTTTTTCTTGTTTTTATTCGTTAAACAGCCGAATCTATAAGTCATCCAATAGGGGCAAACTGGAATTCTTTTATATGTTCCTTCCTTAATAAAAAAACATAAAATGAACAAAAGCTGTGTATTTACAAAACCTCTCGAAACTAACACAGTAATTTAAATGAAGTCAGATGGTTTAACAAGTTGAAAAGTTTGTTAAACATGTATCCTGTCTGTCTTCTATATCCTCAATAGGATTGCTCAACGTCAACACATTTACTTAAACGAACAAGAAACCTGGCTTCAAAAATTTTGGAAACTGACCAAAAATGTTCTAAGGTGGCTGTAGTGTTTTGGCAAAAAATATGCTTTAAATTATGGATGTCGCTCATCGACAGAAAGGGAGTAAAAAAAAGAAAAAAAAAGATTGATTGAAGTCCAAGAACAAGCATGTAACATTGTTTTTAAATAGAAAATTTAATGTTCTAAAATTGCTGATTATTTTCATGACATCAAAGTATATAATATCCTCAGCATATTAACTTCAAAAAGGACGTTCTAAAGACATTTAACGGCTAAAAACTTAAAAAAAAACATGCTTTAATAATTTACGAATTTTCGTTTATTTATTTTAAAATTATGTTTATAAGAACTCAGATATGCGTCATTCTTATGAGAAATTGTATTCTCTATTTCCTTGCACATTTTAATAGAATTGTTTATTAGAATAATTAATGTCCAACAAATTGAATAATATTTTTGAGATTTGTGCTCAACATTATCTGATTATTGTGACCACATCCCTTCGATCCTTTAGTATTTCTTTCTTCTATTTTGTATTTTATACTGTATTTGTTATTGCACTATATTAATTGTGCTGTGTCTTTATTTATTGAAATTTATTGACAATAAACTATTGAGGGTAAAAAATTAAGCTAATTTGTTGCATAATCGTACTAATATTAATTGTGTTGTTTCTTTATTTATTGAAATTTATTGACAATAAACTATTGAGGGTAAAAAATTTAGCTAATTTGTTGCATAATCGTAATAATATAATAAATAAAAACGTCCCATCCGTCTAATTGTATGTGCATTATCTCATTTAAACCAAAGCAATTTACATTTCCATTTGTTCCGTTCGTACAATAAAAAAAATATGTTACGATTTCTTTTATAAAGCTTTGTAACAAATAAGGTGAACAGTTCTGTCCACTTTGTATCTGCTAAAATTTATTATTAAATCCTCGTTTCAATTACATCACAAAAAGTAAATGTACTGGAACCCTTTGTCGATATTTTTCTTCAAATTTTTTCATACTCCACTTTTGTTGTGGTTTTGAGTGCATTGAAACTGTATTTGGTATGCTTACAAATTAACCAAAAAATATTATTTAAATGTCTATTTATTATTATACTTTGTATTTGAAAGTAGAAAAGTTAGTACAACACAAAAATACAACAAACACTTTCCACAGGTGTTTGAAAGGGAATTACTTTTCTCCTAAAGCATCTATTTCCTGTTGGCTCTTCGGTACACTCGTACTTTACTTTTGCGGATCGATAGTAGAGTCGTAAAGTAAGAGCCGGGCCATTTCCACTGTAGATATACCCATATTGGCTTAATTTATTCGGTTACCAAAAACAAATTAGCAAACATTATGAGGGGTCGCGAGTGAACGTCATTCTACCGGAAATTTATAGCTCAAACGATAAAATAAACATGAGGTCTCGGTTAATTTGCCAAACACCGGAATGGATGTTGGGGGGCTTTGGTCAGATGTGCTGAATAGTGCGAGCACACACGATTCGGCAAGTTTACCTATTTTACCTGAGTAGATATTTGCCTTCGAGATCATGCTGCGGAAGGGCATCCATCAACTCAGTGTTTAAGAATTCTTGCTGAAGTTGTCTGAGTTTTTTTGCAGCTTTGCGAAAACTTGTTTAGGTTTTACAGCGGAAACTTCTTGCAAACTTAATGGTGTCCGTAGAAACTTTTAGCTTTCACTTTTTATTGAAAGTTTTAACTTTCGTTTAACTTTTAAGTCCCCTATATTTCATAAACTGACTGTTGATTGACGACTTAAGAAACTATCTTTTTTTATGAATTGTTATTACATTTTTCTTCCTCAAAGAGAGCAAACAGTTCAGTTCAGAGTAATAATTTTGCAGATAGGTTCTATATGGTTTTGGCGGATTCATGTCTTCAAAACCTTTTTGTTTGGTGTTTTCCTTCAAAAATTTGCCTTTTAAGAAGGCAGCAACTCCTCAGGTCTTTTATTGCGGATTGAAGAAGAGTGTTCTTATATCACAATAAATGGCAAATTCGTTATCAAAATTGAGGCAAGAACTTGCACCAAGAGCGTACCATACAACACTATTAAGATCAAGTTGTAGGTAACCTAAAAATTCCATTTAGTGAAGAAATAAGTTTAGAAAGTTTTCGTTCTCAAAAGGTGCCTAAAAAGAATATTTTGTATAATTAATTATACAAAATTATATTAAATTGTTAAACGAGGCAAAGTGAATACAAATCTGTATTAATTTGAGTTGTCGATTTTATAACTTTTTTTTAGTAATGTATTTAACAACAAAATTTTTCGTCTAATTTCAGAAGTAATTACAAATTTAAACCATTAATTTGGTAGCGATATATTAATAACGTTTTTTTAATTTATAGTGGAACAAAAACTTGTTTTTATTCTATCTCAACAGTAAAGAATCAATAATTCAATTCACAATTGAAAATTAGCAAAACAACGAAATTCATTTTCTCGATAAACTAATTTAGAAAACATTAGACAATTGCAAAACTTTCAATCGTCGCCATACAAATTGATATTTAAATTTTTACTCAAATCGTCCAATAATGGCAAAAAAGGCGTTGTAAATAGTTTATACTTTAGATCAAAAATAATTTGCTATCAATCGAATTTTACCAATAAAAAAACCAATTCATAAATATTTGAATTAAATTGAAAATCGCCAATTAAAGCAAAATGAAAATAAATCTTTTTATTCCATTTATTCGGGAGCTTTCAGATAAAATTCAATTTTAAAACTTTCTTCAAAACTGAAAATGCTATAACAAGCACAATATCAAAAAAAAAACCTTCATGACAAAAATGCAAATACAACAATTTCCTCAACCTCGAGAACTCCAAATTAAGGAATTTAAAAGCAGCAATAATACATACATTTTTCCACATGCTTTTGATGAGGCTCAGACGACCGAGTCACGGCGGTATAACCATATTACCGATGCTGAGGAAATCTACTCATCTAGAATAAGACTATTAATAAGTTAATTATAACTAATAATAAGAAGAATCACCGGGTACGACCAGGCTATCCAAAACCACGACTGCAAGTTGCTACACTGAATACAAGGACTCTGTCAACAGACGAAAGATTGCTGGAACTGGAAGACGAGCTCAAACACATAAACTGGACGTTGTAGGATTGAGCGAAGTTAGAAGAAAAGGAGAACAACAGCTAAGATTGAAGTCAGGACACCTGTTCTATCTTGTACGAGACAACGACTCGACCGATGGAGGATTAGGATTCATAATAAACAAAAAACACGGAGGCAAAATTGTCCAGATATATAGTGTAGGCTTGAGAGTGGCATGTCTTAAGCTAAGACTGAGCTCAAAATACAGACTAAAAGTTATTCAGGTCTATGCCACAACAACTAGACATTCGGACGAGGAAGTGGAAAGCTTTTTTGAGGACATTGCAGCAGCGATGATAAAAACACCAACTCATTACAACGTTATTACAGGAGATCTGAATGCAAAACACTTGGGTATAAAGAGGATGATGGTGAGTCCGATATGGAATGAAAGAGTAAATACACTCCGTGGCTGCCTGGCGCACCATGGAAGTGAACTCATTTTTTAAAAGGAGTAAACAGGAGCGCTGGACGCAAGCAAGCCCAGATGGAATTACCAAAAATGAGATCGATTATGTGATCACTGACATGAAAAATTGTCATTCAGTACTGACCATACTCAAGTAAGACTGACCATAGTCAGTAAGAGCAAGGGTGACTATCAATGAAAAACGAGAGAGGACAAATATGATCATGAAGCGAGCACCGCAAAGGTGGTCTGATGTTAAAGACCTGGGTGAATACCAGAAAAAGATTGAACTGGATAACTCTGGGTTTGCGAGATATGAGGAAGTAAATATCGAAGCAGCAAATCAAATAGAGAAATTAACAAAATTTTAAAAGACGCACATAAACGGTGGTGCTAAAAAAATAAGAAGCCAAACGATAAGCTTAGTGAAAACACAAAGAGTATTATGAAACAGAGAAAGGAACTAAATTCCAAGCACACCATGAATGCAGACCAACTACGAATCCTAAATAGAGACATCTCGAAGGGCGTTAGGAGAGATATAAAAACGTTTAAATCTGAAGAAATAGAAAAGGTCATTGAAAACAACAAAAGTTTGAAGGTCCTTCTCCTCTGGTACCAAGAACTTCTGTAAGCTGGAGAATGGGGCAGGCCGTACTACCTCAAATAAGGAAGATATTTTAAAGTTGGCTGAGGACTTTTATCAGGAGATTTTTTTTTATTGAGGACAATCGCCTGAGAACTTGCCTCATGTACAAAACCAAGGTTCAGGCGATATTCCTGATAAAGAAATGAAGGGCAATAAAGCAAAAAACACAAAATAAAACAAAAAAAAACGAAAACTCCATGTGAATTCATGCAGAATTATATTCACTTTGCCTTGTTTGGCAATTATTAATATTCTCTTTTTTAGGTGTCTTGTAAGAACGATAGCAGAATTTCTATCGAATCGTCAAGGAAATTTTTCGCAATTAATTTCTTCATTAATTGGAATTTTCTCTTACAGCTTCAGTCCAAATGATAATGAATTCATTATTGATGTGAAATAAGAGCACTCTTTATCAATCGCTAATAAAATACTTTCTCTGTCTTTTAAGAAAAACATTAGTGCGGCAAAACACCCAACCAAAAAGTTTTGGAAAAATTATTTCTGCGTTTTAATAGCGAGTGTGTCATCTAGTAAATCTTGATTTTTTAACATTTAATAAAGTAATGAATAACTGCTCGGCAATCAATTATAAAATGTCTAGTCAATACTTTCAACACTAAGCTATTTAACAGAAAAGTAAGCCCGTCCACATGATGTTAGATGGTAGATCGCATTATTCATTTATTCGAAAACCTGCGCCGTAAGATAAACTATACCGATAGATTCAGGCAAAATATTTTCCTTCTATACTTACTTAAACATGCCTCTATTACCCGCAGTTTTATAGGGACCAGACTATTATTGATGTAAAGAGACTAGAAACACTTTGTACTAATCTAATCATGTTTAACGGCTAGGAAAGATATAAAGCTAAAAGCACTTCAATGTAATTATGAAAATGTAATGACTCGTTTTGTCTAAGGAAAATATGTACTAGATGGGCTTCGTCGCCGCAATTTGGCTCTAATGTAGCTGAAGGTACGAAAATTAGGAAAGTCAAGATATAACCCTTAACACCATCTTCGAGCTGAGTCAGTTGAAACCTCTTTGCAACTGCGAGGCAATAATAATTGTCTTTGTCTTCATTTTCTGGCTTTCGTTTTTAGTGGAGTTTTCATGGTAATTGGATTGCGTGCTAATGCCACTAAATGAGAGTATTTTTGTTTAAGTTTGCCAGTTCTTTCAGTTTGGGGAGAACCAACCAAATATAAAACTTTCCAACTATGCTTGAAAAAACATCAGTGTTGGAAATGTAAATAAAGTTTATTTTAAACAATTTTTGCAATTTGTTGCTCAATTTGTACTCTTTGGGGCAGACGTTCTTAACTTTAAAAAAATTGTTTGAATTTGAGTTTTTTACCGGCCTACAGTTTGCCCTTTCAAGAACGTGACCAGATTAATTAAATTATCCTATACAAACATTGACCCTAAAGGGACGGTAGTATTGTGGCATTGTTAATATGGTTTAAACATTCGAGCTTTAGTTGTCCAGCCTATATCTACCGGCTGTTTCACGAGTATTTTATCAATTATAATGATTTTACTCCTTTTGTCATTTCTAGCCTTTTATTATTCAGTCATACATTTTTCTTCAATTTGTCTTTATTTGAGACTGGCAGAAATCTTCCATGAGTGCCATAATGTTACTATGTAAAAACGGCTTAATAATCCCTATACCCAAAAATGGACTGGACAATACACAACCGAGCAACTACAGATCAATTACACTACTTCCAGTACTGTGCAAAATTTTTGGATCCATAATAAAGCAGCGGCTTGAAAAAGTGATTGGAAAATATATACCTACCTACCAATTTGGTTTCAAACAACATCACTCGACTGTTCATCCGCTCTTTATTTTGGCCATCAAAATACAAACTACCCACCTAAATGACAGAAAGACAGCTTGCCTGTTTATGGACATTAACAAGGCTTTCGATAGTGTCTGGCATAGAGGCTTACTATACAAACTATACAAACTACACCCACCAACATATCTACTACACACCATAAAGAACTTACTAGAAAACAGACAACTACAAGTACGAATTGACAAAACACTGTCATTTTCTTTTTCCCCTGAACAAGGGCTCCCTCAAGGATCCCCGCTCTCACCGTTTCTCTACAATATATACTTCCATGACATATACAATTACAACTTACCAGACAAAAATCAAATCGACAGATCGGCATACATATTATAATACGCATACGACACGGCACTTATTGTACATGACAAAACTACTGAGAGAGCAGCGCAAAGACTCCAAACACTAACAAACAACACAATAACATGGTTTTATAAATGGAGACTAACACCAAACGCGTCAAAAAACCAACTTCTGCTCACAAACCACAGACTCAACGCTGACTCCCCTACAATAACTGCAGACGGCCAAACGACACAACCAAGAAACGACGTAAAATACCTTGGAATCACAATTGACCACAAACTTAAATTCACTAAACACATACGAAACATCAGGGCAGAAACAATAAAGAGAACAAAACAATTCCTATCACTAACTTACAAAGACAGAGGAATTAGCACAAACACCGCCACCAAAATATACAAAGCTATTTGTAAACCCTTGCTAGACTATGGACATATACTCATGACCAACGGAACAGAAAGGACAAAACGTTATATACAAACAACAGAACAAATTGCACTAAGACTAATAACACGAATAAGACACCCCCAAAACCCACTACACAACCCCTCCACCCAACTACTATACGAACGCACAAACATGACAAAGATTTCGGAAAGACTCATACATGTACAGTCAAAATGGACAAACAACCCCTACAACTGGACCATACTGAATCCCTTTTGTCTTATAAGACCAACCAGACAATCCCGCTTCCGTTTCCCTACATCAACGCTACTCGAACACTTACAAACGCAACTGACTACTGGACAATAAAATAATTTTTTCTTGTCATTAGAATTGGAAAGTTTATTTAATAAGATTGTTAACCTAGAATAAGAGAGTTTTCATATTTGTTTCTTTATTTAGATTAAGACTACATGTATTAAACAAGGGCAGAAAGACCGATAGGTCGATGGCCTTTTTTTAGAAATAAAGATGTTTACTACTACTGTTACTATGTATATGAGATTGAATAAATAATGTTTCTCATAAATGTATGAAAAAAAGCTGAGAATCTCCGGTAATTGTCTTTCATCTCTGGCTCTGTTAAACTGTGTGTTACTACAGTCGTTTGATTATTTTAGTAGAAAAATTACTCATTGACTTGTTTTCTTTAAAACATGTATCTCTAAAATAAAGTATCAAAAAGTGCTAATAATTTTAAGCAAGTTTTGAAAAAAGATTCTCTGTCACCCGTTTGATATTTTTTAAACTCAGCTTTCGTATGTTTTTCGACTTCCAGATGTATTCTAAACTTTGAGAATTTAAGGCCTTTGCTCTATCAACTTTTATTGAAACGCATTAAAGGCGTCTGCTCTATTAAATTAAAACGCGTTGAAAAGAAAGCTTTCTATCCACTGAAGTATTTCAAATTAACATTGATTCTTTTTCAACTTCTTGGAAAAGTTTTAAATGTGATTCTTAAAACATTTTAATGATGTATCATAAACTTTAATAGTTGTAGATTATTTGAAATGAAAATGAAGAATCGTTTCGATTTTTTTGGTTTTTATTCTAATTTTAATTAATTAATAAATAAAATCAAAAAGTGAAATTTTTAAATGCTTTAATGCTGCTATTACAGCACGAGAAAAATCGCTAGATTTGCATTTTCGCTGCAAAAATACTATACTAATACTAACTAGTTTTTTGTTTTCAATCGTTGAGGCAAAGGAAAATATGCCGGTATTTTCTCTTGACGAGTCCATAAAGATCAGTGTGCTCATTCCTGCAACGCAGAGCCAAAATTTCGCATGACTTTTTTATTTTAGCGCTAATCTTTTCTTGGAACTTTAAAGCTTCCCAAATTAATATTTGGGATTATTTTAGCAAAAAAATTGGGCAAACGAGCACTGCTCCCCTCAAGAAAGTTGTGCTTTGTTCAGGGACAATTTGCCTGATCATTGACTTTTTTAAATACAAAATTTGTTCTGATAACGGTACAACTTATCAATTTTTCGAATGCAAACATAATATTTCACGATTTAACAAAAATTAAAAAAAAAAAATCGTCATCTACTTACTATTAGAATCATCAATTCTGCTCCAGAAAAAAACATTTTGAAATATTCCGTTAAGGCCTTTTAGGGCTAATTAAAATTATTCTTTGTTTTACTTCAAAGTTTCGGGGGAGGACCAATAAATAACTAGCAAATGTGTGAAGCTATACGCTGTTAACAACGAAGATAAATGAAAATGTCCTTGCCTTCTGTTGGCTTATCTTCTTTTTGTTGTCGGCCTATTTATTTGGTGACAATAGCAACTCCTGTTTAGGGCGATATTTCAACGGGAAACGGTGCTAATGAAAAATCATTAAGTTTGTTCAGCCGAGGCTGGATCTGATAGTTGGTTACCAGCTTTCAGTTAACGGTAACTAGCAAGAAATCATGCTGATTGTTTTAGAAAATAATGTTCTTCTAGAGTATTTGTATCTTTTTAACTCAAATGGCTAGCAGCGAGGTTCAGTTATTTTTATAAACAAAAATAACTTCAGTTTGTTTGGGTAAATTTATTGCTGCTAGAGAAAAAAATATTGATACTTCCAATAAAACCCAGTGTTGCGTTTTGTAGATCTTTAAATAGTTAAAAAAAGTGTGTATTTTATTTATTTCAATTTATTCTGTAAGTAAAATGTTCGAGTATTGTTACAAGAAATACAAAATACAACCTTAATCTTGTAGCTGGATTAAGTTACACTCTTGTATCTGTTATTTTTAGGGCCTGTAGAGAGCAGGTAGTTGGTTTTATTGCGCAAGAACATTGAGAACGCCAGAATCTTGTTATTTTTATGAAGCAATTAAACATTTAAGTTTTCCAATTTTTTTTGTTAATGGGCTTACTTTTTGACTAAAAGATTTACTTGCAAAACTAAGAAAAAATTCTAAATAATAAAAGCGACAGCTGAAATAACAAAAAGGTTTGAAATATTGATAAAATGGATTTAAATATAAACGTTAAATTGAACACAAATTAATACTGGGTTCTGGGGCTTTTCCAAAAATGCCTGCTTTTGTTTACTTAAGACTCACTAAAATTAGTTATATTTTTAGACAGGGTGTTTCCGAACTATGGGATCAAACTTTTAGGAAGTGTTCAGACCATCAATAGAAGACATTTGATTAAAACAACTCATATCCAAAAATGCCTGCTAAAGGTGCTAATGCTTTTAAGGGCGTTTTTTGCAAAGTCGTGTTTTATTGAGCTTCAAATTATTTCTAAAAAACGTAGTGCAGGAATTATGAACGAATTAACAAACTTACAGTTGAGCCTCACCAGTCCTTTCTTGGTTGAGTAATTCTCAAAAAATCCTCACATAGAACCTAGACCAGTTATGCATTTGGAATTTTTCCCAGTGTTGACCAATGTCCATGGCTAGAACTGGGACAAATTTCAATCTAAACCGACTGCAGACTAATTTTCCAGCAAAATGTAAACTTTGAGTTTAGCCTGACAAAAACTTCCACTAAACCACTTTGGAAATGGTTTTAAGTCCAACCTCGAGCAGGCAGCACAAACAAAATATTGAAGCGTTGGTCAAAGAAACAGTTTAGAGCTTTTTAATGTTGAGCGTATCCAAAAACCTTTATATACGCAGTAATTTATAAAAATAAGTTTACAAAAGCAGTAAAACATTAATAAATAGTCGAAACTAAAAACTTTCTTATATAATACTTTAAATGAACATCAACACTTTTTTAAACTTTGCCAATATCAAGCAGACAGGAAACTTAATGATTAAAAATGTACGGGGATTTGGTATTAAACCGAAGAAATTAATGGCAGCAGTTGTGATGCTGCCGGTTTACAAAGGCTTAGTGAAAAAGGCCCTTTTTCATTGCCTTTTGTTAGAATGCGGCCATTAAAGTACAGTGGTCGTATTGTAAAATGTCAATCAACAAATCGTTGCAATCTTTCCAATCCATTAAATGCAAGAATCCCATTAGCGGTTGCTGAGTTTTTTTGGGAAAATACAAGAATTTTCATGTGAGCCCCATTTTTTTGGGCATGAATAGTATGTTACTAGCTTTAAACCTAGTTTAAAGAAGCTAGAAGACCCAGGGTTAAGTTTTTGTTCGACAGTCTCATTCTTATCATTCATACACACTAAATTTACGTTATCAGGGTTATTTCCATTATCATAACACTCGTGTCTCCGTTTGAGCTTCAAGTTTAAACCAACAAGAAAGCACTTCAGTTCACTCTTCATAGTTTTCTTGGATCGCTCCTTGAGCTCTCAATGTTTTGTTTCATTTGTGTTTCTAACAGGCAAGAAATGTACTTTCAAAATTGCCTCAGTTAATCCCCGAATTCCTAGCCGGCGGATTGCTGTTGGAAAAGCGCAGGAAAACTATTTCGTAGTTCTATTAACCGAGACACCTTAAAATTGATTTGTAAATTCCAGAAAAATTACAAAATATTTGCATTAGTATCTATTAAATATTTCCGAAGCTGCTAGATATCAGCTTTGGCTCTATCTGCATTTATCTGCAGCTTTACATGCTGAATGGCTGGATATAATCTTGCCATCCAATTTATCAGTTAGCCAATCGATATCCTTTCGAATCCAATTTTCCAGAAATATAACCTAGCGATCGTTGAGTTATTCAGACGTGGTGATTGATAGTCAAGCTTGAACTAAAATTTTATGTTAGATACGCGAAGATTTGAGATTACTTAAACGAAGCCTGATATTAGACAGTTAGTTGCAATACTGCAAATATCAATATTTCCCGCTGAAATGTATAATTTACACTATGGATCTGGTCTGTAGTTGGGGTATTAGGTGGAACTTAAATTGAAAAAAAAAAAAAAAGAAAAGGAAATGCATAGAAAAAGAGGTTAACCATATAATATCCTACTTAAACTCAAATATCTCCTTAGATAATCCTAAAACTCTGAAGGAAGCAACAGCAACATGTCAATGTTAGTGTTTTGCTTACTAACTAGCTTTTACAACTATCTAGGATTCCTGCTACATTAGACATGCTGTACTGGCAAATATATCCACTAAAATTATGCGATACTTTAAATAAACATAAAGTTTGCCATAAAACCCAACATTAAATTGAATTTATTCCAGCCATATAATATCTTCTCGTATCTATATGGTCGCATAAAATAACATCTAAATCTTGCCTATGCTCTTTTTTCTGAGGCATTCGGTATTTTACGTAAGCTTTCGTGACTGCCTCAATTTAGTCCGTTTAGAGCAAGGGAGGAGCAGCATGTTAAGGGCAATTTATTATAGTTTGAGAAAGGATAACGGTTCCGTTTCGCTTTTTATGTTTTACTGCTGTCGTAAATATCTTAACCTTTAAGAATTTAAGTATTCGGTTTAGAAACTCACTCGGTCACATAGATGAATTCATTTAACAGTTTAATTTGCACGTAATTAAGTTCAAGTTGATTCGAGCCAAACTTAATTCAAAAGCTACTTCCTTTGATTTTAAGTAAAAACTGCAAATAATTAAGTGCGAGAAGTCACCATCATCTTAGGCAATTTCGAAACAGTAGATGCTTTCAGAACCATCCAAGGTTTTCCAAACATCCCAAACATTATTTCTGTGTTTGGATTCTGTATTTTGGAAAGAGTAGACCTAATATAGCAAAAAAGTGTTTGGTCTAAAATGTCTGCTTCATGAAAACGGATTTGGTGTCCATCCGCTGTCCCATCCTGCAGCTTCTCTTGTATTTCGAGATTCTGTATGTAGACTGCGCCACAGCTGCATGGATCCTGTAGACTCCAGATGTTAATAGAGGATCCCTTTTGTCCTTGCCCGACCTTAGACTCTCCTTGATTGTTTTTGTTGGCTTGAAGACCGTTTCAATGTTATGTTTCTGTAACATCCTGCCAATTCTGTCGGAAACTCTGTGTATGTAGAGCAGGCAGGCGAAGCCCTGTTTCTCCCCGGTTTCTTTCACTTGTGTGTCATTTTGATAGTAAGTTCTTGGCCTGAGTATTCTCCTTATCTTCTGATTATTGTACCCTTTTATCCTAAACGCCCTCTCCAAGTGTCTCAGTTCATTCTCAAGTTCCATTGGATCGCAAATCATCTCAGCTCTCTTGGCCAAGGTTTGATTAACCCACCGTTTTTGTCTGGGGCGGTGGTTTGACTCTTTGTTGAGTTACCAGTCGGTGTGTGTGGGTTTCCTGTGGACCGAAAGACTCAGCTTTCCATTAGGTAGTCTCGAAACCAAACGATCTAGGAAAGGTAGTCTACTCAATTTACATGGTGAATTGAATTCTCTGATTCAATGAGTTAAGGTGGTCAAGAAACCTGCGAAGGTCGTTCTCCCCGTGGCTCCAAATCAAAAAGGTATCATTTACGTATCTAAACCAGCACTTCGGTTTCTTCTCTGCCAGTGTCAGCCCTTTTTGTTCCCATGGATTCTTCTATCGGTCCCACCGTAAAAAGCGAAACAACATCAAAACTCACGAGCATGTCCGTGTTGGTGACATTACGAAAGTTATACGTTTAATACAAGAAAACAAAATTTCCTGTCCCTGAGAAAACTTTATTTCAATTCCTAATGAATTCAACTGATTTTAAATAAAAAATAACCCTGTACATATAGGGTGTCCCAAAAGCAATGGCGCAAAACAAAAAAATTGGTTTCCTGGGGTGAAAGTCTGATGATTTAACAAAACTGCTTTTAACGGCTGTCGACATACAGGGCGTCAAACTCAGAATTTGATTTCCGTTTTTCCGTTATTTGAACGTACTGCATTGAACGCAGCTGAATATTTTTGAGAAATTTGGTGTACAGGAGTTTCTGAGCATACGGAATCCCAACCAGCCATCAGATTTTCTTCAACTGATCCTACGGCGATATCTGGACAAGAAAATGGGCTTCAACTTTTTGGTCACCCAGTATAATGACTTTAAAGTGCCCTATTAATTTCACACAAAATTCTGTTTGCGAGATATTTGCTATTAAACCGCAAAATGCAGTACCATTTACATTATTACAAACTACGCCACAAGTTGCTCTGTACTGTATACTTTTATTTCTAATACATTTAAACATTTCAGTACATTTGAAAAATGTACTCCATTTATAATTAAACAGATTCTTCGAAATCTTTAGTGTGTAAGTTGTGTGAACCTTTGTTCGAAAAAGTTTTAAAATATTGAATTTTTGATAAATTTTTATGCAGTATTTTCTAGAACATATGAAAGCTAAAAACCAATTTGAGAAACTTCCCGTAGATTCTATGATATTCATATTGAATAATGGCCAAATTGTGAAAGATGAATGGGTCAAGTTAAGCGTGCCAACACGGTTAAAAACTTAAAAATACTGTCATAAATTTCTCACTTTCCGGTAACTTTAATATTTTCCACTTCTTTGAAGTCGGAGCCGAACAAATGGACCGAAACGCAATATATAAAGAAAACAGGCGCATAAATCCGCCATAAGCGTTATTAAGGTCGAGGCATTTGTCAAAACATACGAGTTTTTCCGGAAAGTCAGGGTTTTAATAAAGTCGGCCATGTCTTCACATTCGGATTATATTTTTGTCGTTATTTGTTTTACTTATCTATAGTTTTCCTTCCTTCATTTTGTTTCATAATCAGTTATTTTTGTTTAATATTAAAACAAATTGATTTTAATTAGGTACATGTTCAATATCAGCAAAAAATTATAAACTATAGAAAGTTTTCTACGGACATATAATCGAGTCTATATTGTGGTTTTCAGTATCTTTATTTCAGCCCTTTGAAAACGCATAATTTCATTCGATTAGTACTTTCAATGTTGTCACTTGCATTAAACTTTTTATGACTTTTTGGTTTCTTTACTTTCCAAGTAATTTAAAATTCGATTTGATTCTTAAATGGACCAATAAATGCGCTTAGATTAGCATTAAAAAAAGAAAGACGCTGTTAACTGCAATGCGTCGTTCTATTTAAACAACAAGTTTAATAATTATTGTTAATGAGTAGGAAACTTGAACTCGTCAAGTCTTCTAACAACGTGCAAGTAAATACCTTCTAATCTCATTTACTGTTAATTATACTGTATAGCGTAACCTGACAAGACGTAGAGCAAGAAAACTCTTTAGGAAAGAATGAGAGAACATCAGAAGAAGCAATTATAAGACATCGAAGATAGTGGAAGACGTAACAACAGTAGGGCATTCTTTAAAGAAACAGCCCGAATTAAAATGGGCTTTAAACCGCAAACAAGTAATATAATACGGAAAGATAATGGTGAACTCATCACCGGCATTACCGAGGTATTAAAAACATGGAAAGAACATTTTCAGAAAGTCCTCAATGTAACAAAGGACGACACAAGAAATATGCCGGTGTATTTAACCGCCGAAATAGAAACCGAGAAATCAACACTAGAAGAAGTGACGAAGGCCATACAACGCCTAAAAAACAACAAATCTCCAGGAAATGATACTATCCCCTCTGAATGCCTGAAAATGGGAGGTCCAGTACTCTATCAAAAGATGCATGAGTTAATCGTACTAATATGGGACAGCGAAACATTACCGGAAAGCTGGAAACAGAGTGTTATTATACCCCTACATAAAAAAGGAAGCTATCAGGTATGCAAAAACTACAGAGGGATATCTCTCATCAACACCACATACAAAGTGCTTGCAAACGTGATTCTAATCCGCATAACACCATACGCGGAAGAATCGGTAGGTGATTAGCAGTGAGTGTTTAGACCGGGCAGGTCAGCGATGGATCAAATCTTCACTATTCGCCAAATCCTCGAAAAACATTGGGAATTTGATAAGGACCTCCACCAACGATTTATCGACTTCCAACAAGCCTAAGATAGCGTGTTTATAGACCATGTATGGGCAGCCATGGCAGAATGTGGAATCCCAAAGAAAATATTCAATATTGCAAAAGTGTGCACGGAGGGTAGCCGGAGCTGTTTTAAAGTTGAGAACAAAATGTCCGAAAACTTTGTGGTGGACAACGATCTGTAACAGGGTGATAGTTTGTCTCAAATACTGTTCAATATCGTTTTGGACGCAGCGGTCAAACGTGCTAACATTGACGTAGAAGTTTTTTCAAGCAGTGGACCAAACCTGATACTGGCATTTGCAAATGATATAGATCTTGTCAGCAAAACAACCATTGAAATCAAAGGGTTGTTTGAAAAAATGGAAAAAAAGGCAGACACAGTAGGATTACGTATTAATGAGGACAAAACAAAATACATGTTTAATTCCCGGAGACAGGGGAGAGATCGACTAGGGCAAAATGTAACCATTGACACCCACAATTTTGAACGGGTCTCAGAATTGAAATACCTCGGCGTAGTCATCAAACATGACCCGAGGCCGACGACAACATGAATAAAGAAATGAAGGCCCACATACAGAGCGATAATAGATGCTATTATGCACTAAGAGAACTGTTCCAATCGATAATAATGTCGCGATCCTCAAAACTAAAATTGTACCATACCATAAGACCGACAGTCTAACCTAAGAAGTAACCAAAATACTTAGAAAAATATGTGGACCAACCCAGGATCCTAGTTCAGGGCAATATCGAATAAGAACAAACGCGGGGTTAGAACAATTGTACCAGGGAGATATTGTAACAAAGACTGAGATGCGCAGGACACATATACAGAGCATCGGATGACAGAATGCTGAAAATTGCATGGCAGGAAGCACCGACGAGCAGAAGACCAGCGGGAAGACCTAAAATGAGATGGAGGGAGAATGTTCTATCGGATATGCGGAAGGTGGGTATTGAAAATGAACAGGAAACAATGCTAGATAGAAGTCGATGGAGGCAAATTGTGCTTGTAGCCAAGACCCACATAAGGTTGTAGTGCTACTTGAATGATGATGATGATATATGTAGTTTAATAAAACAATGAAAAGATCCATTAGGTCAAATCATTAGAGAATACGTTTCAAATTCAATGGAAAAGTGAATTGAAACAATTTGTCGTTTTGGAACATGGAAATTTGTAAACTTTGGAGGACTATGGGAAATTCGGAATAAGTTTTTTATACTTAGGACCGGGTTTAATACCGACGGGGACTGTCAATAGAATAAATTTATCATAAAGCAGATAAAATTTTGTATTGGTTCATCCTAATTTATCCATAAGAGAACTAACTGGTTTAGCTAATTTTTGTATAAGGCCCGGTTTATTCACTTTCTGATAAACTCGCTTCTAACTCCTGATAGAATAAATTTATCTGGTAGCAGATAAAAATTTCTGTTGTTTCATCCTAATTTATCTATGAGATCACAAACTGGCTGAGCGGATGTTTGTGTAAAGCACGGTTTACTCACTTTGTGATAAACTCGCTTGTAACTACCAATATAATACATTTATCAGGTAGCAGATAAAAACTGCTGTTGTTTTATCCAAATTTATCTGTGGGTTAACAAAGCGGCTCGCTGAATGCATGTATAAGGCCGGGTGTATTCACTTTCTGATTAACTCGCTTGTAACTGCCAATAAAGTAAATTTATTAGGTAGCAGATCCAAATTTCTGATGTTTATCCTAATTTATCTGTGAGATAACAGACTGACCACCGAATGTGTGTGTATACGGTTAGAACAGCGTTAGGCAGCAGAGAAAGCGAAAGCTATACATATACGTATTAAAACAGATAGAGATTTTGTCGACGAATTTTTATTTCATTTGTTCGTGTTTTAATGTTTTCATGCATGTTTAGAAAATGGCAAGTGAAAAAAAAGAACGATTTACAATTTTACTAAAATTGAAGTTGAACTGCTATTAGTCAACAAATACTCTTAATAGATAGAAAATTAAATGACTGATGCGAGAAAGTAGAAATAAAGGGAGAAAACCAGGAAGTTTTTTCGAAAATTTAGTGCCCAATTTAGCACCAATATGAAAGAGCAAATTGATAAAAGATGTCTGTCGATATACTTTTCTGTCGCTATCTATTGACCGATTAATCTAAAGGCCTAGAAAAATTAAGTATGAAGGCCTGAAAAAAAATTAACACTCTCCTTCCTTCAAACGAAGTCTTCTCTTAATTTCTGTAGCGTCCAAACTGTTAAAATGGTCCACATGTTCTTCTGTTTGATGTCTCGTATTATACTCCTTTCGATTAATTAGGGTTTAAATAATTGTCTATATAACTTCTTTGGTGATAAACATATTTTCGAAATCTTCAGTAAACTACATCAAAACACCAAAAATAAAGTTTTAGGTCACAATATTTCTGATGCGATGACCTGGTAGAAGATAAATTCATCTGTGAGATAAGCAGTATTCTAGCCTGTTTTTATTGGCGTTTATTTTTATTTTTTTATTATTAATCATATAATATAATATATGATTAATATATAATATAATTTTTATTATTATTAAGTTTATTAGATAGTGAATAAACCGGCACTGAGTTATAAAAACCTTGGTTTAAACGATTCTACTGAACTACTGGGAAACTAACAAAACTATTTACAAGTTTTAATTTCCAATTGTCACCTGGTGCATTTAAATATTTTTACTTGTCCTAGCTCCTTGAGGCACTATCGATATAATGATTTCACTGCATTTGCTTGACTATTTTCTTCTTCAACAGTGGATTATCAAATCATTAGTGCTCTTCGCGTTCATTTAATAAATGTTCTGAAAGATCTACTTGAAATATAAAGACGTCCTTTCAACCTCAAGCAACTGAGAAAACCACTTAGAAGCAATCCATTTAAGTGTCATTGCCAAGTTCTATCTTAGATAATATGCTGTCTCTCAAAAGAAGCACTATAAATCATTATGAAGCATTACAAATTGTACAGGAGTTGATTTTCCCAATCGGACGCAATAGTTTACCAGTACATTTACTTCCAGAAGTGGTTTATATACGCTAGTCGGTAAACAATAAGGAAAGTTCTTTCTTTCACTTCCCGCTAATTATTCCAAATACTTCTGAGCTGAATGCATCTATTTGCAAAAGTATCAAGGCACATTTCAACAATACATTCGTCGTCTGAATTAAAAACTCTTTGTTAAAATCTATAGAGCTTCCATCGAGACAGTCTCGAAGGAAAGTTAAGCTTTAAGATCTAATTATACTTGTCTGTATGGTTTAAAGTTTCAGACAGTTTAACGGGAAACTTCAAGATTGCAAATTTCATTAAGCCAGTTAGAAGGAATGGACTTATTGAGCGCTCAACGTTAATATTTTATAAAATGCATCTACTGAATTGAAATAAATATGTTACTTCATTTATACAAGGACAATTTTATTATACAGTGTGTCGCACTTAAGATGGACAGATGAAAACTGAAAACCCTGCTTCTAAAAATAAATAAAATCTGAAGTGCGACACACTGTCAATTCAAAGTGGAAATCGGGGGTTAAAATTTCGCAGGCATTCGGAGGCATTTTCTTATTCTTAAACGTTTTACATTATAACGTGCCGGAACTACTGTTGAATAAGAAAACTGGGAAAAAGAATAAAGAATATTTGTTGCTTCCAAACATTGTCAGAGTCCTATTCCAAAAGCCTGGAGTTTTGTTTGTGTGGATTGGCGAAAGTCAAACAAGAACGAAAACTACTTCAGGGCATTGATAAAAGTTTATTACCGATAAGTTTGCTGCAAATATCTTCTAAGCGCCGGATGTATTTAAATAAAGCCAATGGAATTTTTCAGCTTTTTCGCTTAATATCAAAGCCGTTCTTGCTGACATATCAAGTTCCCCATTGTGGTTGCTAAAAGCCGCTGTTTTATTCAATTTTGGTGGAAGTGGCTCAGGTTTATGCAAATTAAATTATCTTTAGAAAAACTGGGCTTTTAGTCTCAAGCGAGCAATCAAACCGACGTATTTTGATTCAAATTTACATTGTCGTTTTTGTGTCCGAGTAGTTTTTTGCTTATCGCGGTAGAAGGTCGGTTGGGAAAGGCCACGAAAGCAAGTAGTTGATTTTCGTTTATTTCAAGAAAAACTGATGCAGGCAAAAAGTAGATTGTGAATTTTACAATATCAGAATGTCTTCAGAGTCTGTTAAATTCACTATTTAGTTTATTACAATATAAAGCTCGTTTACTCGTCCTCCTTAGATAAAGTAACGAATTAGTCGATATGATCGGAGTTTTTGTACGAATAACTTTGTTGATAGGAACACTTTACAGGTGTAAATGAAAATATTAATAATAATAAATCGGCGTTCACGTACAAATGCAAAAACCGAACAAAAATCATGTCTCTCACATAAACGAAACTGAAAATAAAAATAGCGTATGTTTTCTTTTAAGGCACAATAAAACCGAAAGATAGTAATTGGTTCTTTAAAATAAGATATGAAATATTTCTTACGTAAAATCGAGCTTCTCTGGTTGAAATCTTTTGATTTAAATTCGAATGCTTTGTACTTGAATATATTTGTGACTCTAGATATAATTGGAACGTTTTTATTTCAAATAATATATATTATATTATTATATATTATATGTTAACTTCAAATACATTATTTTTTATATCTGCTTTATTTCCAATTTATTGTGAATGTAATTCAATTATTCAACATCGTTAACATGCATATTCGCACTAAAAATGATAAACGACTTAACATGTGAGTGTGACCACTGACGTCCTTAGGCGAGTTCATCATGCAACTGCGATTATCCTTGTTTTAATTGTTTATTAGCAATTTTCGGAATAATGAATTTTTAACTGATGGACTGTTTTCAGATTCGGCTTAAATGTAACTTAACAGATTATTTGCTCTTAAAGCCTCCCCATCAGCAAAATATGCGTTGTCACGTTTAGGGGTTTAAACGTGACGAATTTTATACGTACAATATTCTGTTTTCGATTTTTTTCCAGAAAATGAGATGTAAAGACTTAAAACCATCGCACAATATTCCCTTTTCTTAAAAACTTTTTCTTTCTAAAAAAAGAGTATAATTATGGATATTTTATCAATTTTTTTTACATTTAAGACAAGTGAAGAAATCCAACCAATTTTAGTTAATCTCTAGATTAATCATTAACCTAGAATGAGCATTCTTGAAACGTCGAAGGAATTTTGGTTTGCCCCGATGATTAAGAGAGTGAGTCTGTGAGGTTGAAAATACTTTGTTGCTTTGATTCTCTAATTCCAAGTGCAAATCTTCTCCAACTCGAAACCTTATTTTTATTTTTTTTATTTATGCTTTTATGTAATTTTTATTGTTTTGTCGAGTAAGATTTTCTCCTACATACGTTCTTCATCCGGATGTGTTTATGTTAAGTATAAAAATAAAAATGGCAATTATAGGAAGAAATCATGCGGGCATGCCATTGAAGAATTCCTTTAAATTATCCCCTATATTCTTAAAAATCTTTGTCAAATTTGTCGAAAAAATAAACGTTTTTATTAGATGGAAGTTTGAAAGGGAGATTTTGACAAGCAAATTAAATGATTAATACTAAATTGCATTGGTAAATGTGGACAAAAGTGTCCTTTTTGGACATTTTTACTACTCTGGGCGGATAAAATCTATTTACGATTGCAAATCAACTGAAACTGCATTGATTAGGTTGAATTTTGCAACAGTCGGTTCAACCTAATGAACCCATTGTTGCAAAATTATACATTTTTGTGTTTAGTATAAAGTTACTTACATGCCCGTTAACACGAATTCCAGTTCCTTGTCTTTTCAGGTTTTACTTCTTTCGTACATAAAAATGCAACCTTCTTATGGGAATGTTTTAAAATGCTCACATAAAATTAATCTTAATCGTTGTTTTCAACTTTTCACTTGATATATTTACTTTTAAACCTGGTTTGTTCCAAAAATATCTGATGTCTCTCGAATACTCTTATTTAAGTGACACTTTAAGTGTGTAGGTGTGAAAAACCACTTTGTAATATAAAGAAACATTTGGAAACTCGGCCTACGAATGCCACGTATAACTGGAGTGTTAGGAAAGGGACTGTCAAGATTTATTTTAAAGAATATAAAAATAATTTCAAAAGTCAGAAATACATATTTTAGTTTTTCTGTTTTTTAATGGTTTTTCCAGTGAGGATCGAGCATCATTACTATTATTACATAATTTTTAATTGCATGTTGTTTGAACTGGTTTACATTATTATTAGATTTCTATAGCAACAAATTAAGGGGACATTTTAGTCTATTGTGTTTTGCAAGAGTTATTAAATACAAATCTCAGTTCTTGCCATTATTACACATTCATCATTAGACATTCTGGCCACAAACATTTTAATTATTCTGCACATACAGGCTAAAATACTGATATGGGAATATAGTGATATGCGGGATTGTAATCCCAAAAAAATTGAAGCGTTTTTCTATAAATCCTTCAGTTCCAACTATAGTCCCTCATTGGGCCCTGAGTTAGTGCACTTGAACACTAAAAGTTACTCATAATAAACATTACGTTTATCTCTTACGAGCTCATCTATCATAAGCTGACGTCTATCTCCTCAAAAAGAAAATTACATTTTTGGAACAACCCTAAATATACAATTCGTCTTAATAAATAATATACTCAAGTCGAAGACAGGCTCGTAGGAAATTTTTGGATTTCCAGCGACTAATGAACCAGCCACGGCTTGTTGTTCTATTAAAATTTGCTATGATCCAGTGATATCCAAAATAATATTTATTCGAAAAATTATAACATAATAAAATAATTTCCATTGCAGCTATGCAACACGCTTCGGACTTCAGTAGTACTGAGTGTATGTAGTACTGTTTTCCTGCTGTTGAAATAAGATATTACCTAATTTCATGAATTTGATTTCATTATTTTTATTATTTTAATAACGCTAAAATAATAATTTAGATTGTTACAGGCATAATAATTTTACAGACTAAATTTCATTAATAAACTTAAGGTCAAATTGCAGTTTCCACTTAAAAATGTTAAATTAATATTTTAAAATCAACAGCGTTCAATAAAAAAACTGCATAGTGGCAATATCCATAATTTGTATTATCAGTTTTTATGACTATTTTTACTATTTACATCTTTGAGTCGTTTTTACTTACGCTTTTGTGCAGTTGTGGGGTTCTAGTTTCTTTAATATTAGTTATTGGATTTCCGTCTTTTGTTTTGTTGTAATTGTTAACCTAGAACAAGAAAATTTTTATCTTTGTTTATTTAAATTAAGACCCAATACATATATCTACTGAACAAGGGCAGAAAGACCGTGGGTCGATAGCCTATTTCTGAAAAAAAAACTTATATGGTTTATATTTCCTCTTTCCATCAATTTGTCAGTTTGTAAAATGTTTTATAAAATGTTTATCTTTCGTGCCGACAGCGGCGCGTTAATTAAGGATAAAAAATTATTATTCAGAAAACACCATCATCTTCGGTTAATAAGAAGCAAGTGATTGCAATTTTTTTCTTAAAACTCTTCAATTTTAATTGAAAATTAACACAAAAGTTCTACTGAAAAACACAGACAAAAATTTGTTCCTTTATATTGCCATGTGCTATTCGTTACTCAAGTTTAGGTAACGTATATTTTTTATATAATTTATAACACTTTATAATACATAATTTGACCTATTTCTAAGTTGCTTTTCCAACTTACTTCGTTTGTATTACTTGATCTGTAGATCTACCCTAGCCTAAGTGTTTAAAGCACATCAGAAACCATTTTAAATCTAAGTTTAACCCTTGGCTTATATGCTGATAATCTGGGTTAAAGGCTGATTCAGATAACAATGGAAAAGATATAGGTAGCATACGCGACCCTATTAAAACTTGAAACAATGATGAATGATCCAAACGAGTAATAATCTATGGTTTATTTCACAGGCAGGAAATGCTTATTTGATACTGTCCTTCAATAAGTTAGTGACCGCAATCCACTTAACCATTTTCCAGTTGTTTATTAAAAGCCAATCAAAACTGCGTATGAAAATTTGCTCATTTGTGAATAATTCCAATAAAAATTTGACAGACTAAAATTTCACGCTTCGGCAAAATGCTGATGGCGTGTAGTGAAAATCCTGTAAAAAGCGTTATAAGCGTACGGGAGTTGAAAACTCGTATATCCCATCAACATAAAACCGGAATGTTGTAAGCTTTGCAGGAATGTGCGGAACTTGCAATACCGCAGGTGGTTTTTATGATCAACAAAGCTCAGAGCCGAGTGCAATAATCATTTACGGCCAGATAACGGAGTTTCCTATTAAAGTTTCTGCTAGCGTCAAAAGCAAATGTTAATTCAATTTTCCTCTCATATTACAAAGTAGATTTTTCAGTTTGCCTCCTCAGTTGCTTGTCTACTTACCCAGGAAATTAGTTACCGAAATTAATTCCGTTTGTACCTACTGCTATTGACATTAAAAAGGCTTAAATAAAATTTAATTATCATTGCCAATCATGTCTTGCAACGTCTACAGACAAACCTTCTATGGTAATTACATTGGAAAATGTACATAGTAGAAAGCTGAAATGTGGTTTGTAATATTTGGAAAAAGGGATGTTTTTGGTAAGAGAATGTCGATTGGCATCGTTTGGTCACACGCTCGTTGCAAACAAAATTGCAAAATTAATGCCTGGATAATAATTTCATTAAATTATATGGGATTTCGACATATTATATGCACAATAAAACAACCAGCAACACGCAATTAAAATAAAAATCGAAATGTGACCCTTTTCACATAAATATTGAACTGTTTTACATTTATATGGTTTAAATCTGTGCTTTAGATTGTCAACCGTTATTGTACCGTTTTCCAAGTACAGGGTGTTTAATTTTTTTGTAGCTTTTAGGAACTACATATTTCAGTGATTCTACTGTTGTCAGATACTCGTAATATACGATGATTTTTTGCTGGAAAAAAGTTCGCTTTCATATTGCATTTTTTTCAAGTCGCACAAAATAATTCTACACATCCCAAGAATATTCAAATCTGCCATGTCATTAGGTTAGCTTGGATTCACTCTGTATAATATTCAGAAGTATATAGTAAAACATTAGATTATTTGGAGCACAGAGAAAGAAGTAGAAAAGTAAATATCTCTCAAAATTATTAGCAGAAAACTTAATTACAAATTTTTCAATAATATTTTTCGTTCGCACCCGCAAGTGGTTTTTGTAAAACCCTTTTCTCTTAATCTTAATTAAGTGAACCCTTGTAACTCCGTAAAAGTGTCTCTTACTAAAAATAACTAAACGTGACTATTCAATATTAAAAAAACGTACTAAAACCGAAACATATTTTAATTGACATTCCTAAATTTTCAACATTTTGAAAAATAAAATTTTGCAATTGACTATCGAAACTAACACCAAAAAACCGATTTGCGTTTGGAAACGTCTGCTTGATTTACGAATTTTTTTAGTAGTACCACACATATTCACATGACGGGGGCAACTTTTTCAAAGTTTCGTTCAAATCTACCAACCGGTAGAACAAACCGGATTCCGCAAAGGATCTAGCACTAATGACCGAATATAACTTTCCAATACACAGGGCATTCGTGGACTACGAGAAGGCTTTGGACTCCGTAGAACATTGGGCAAAATTTGAAGAACTAGACAAAGCGCGAATAGACCATCGGTACAAGAACCTTCTTAAAAATATATATCAAAGAGCAAATGCAAAAATCGTGCTACACGAAGAAACAGACAACATTGAAATCAAAAGAGGTATCAGACAAGGAGATACAATATCCCCAAAACTCTTTACCTAAGCTCTGAAAGGAATTTTCAAAAACTTGAATGGGGAAATATGGGACTGAACATAAGTGGAGCCAAAATATCACACTTAAGATTTGCAGACGAAATTGTTCTATTCGCCGACAACACAGCGGACCTTGAAAGAATGCTTTCCGAACTAGACAGAGAATCTTCAAAAATCGGTCTAAAAATGAATAAAACAAAAACAAAGATAATGAGCCAAGACCAAATAACAGTCAACAGGCACATATTGGAAAATATTCAAGAGTCTGGGACAACAAATAGAGATAGGAAAGGGTAACAAGGAGATAGAGATTGAAAGGAGAAGGAGACTAGGATGGGCGGCATTTGACAAATTATGCCATAAACTTAAGGATAGAAATATACCGCAATACCTTATAACAAGAATGTTTGAACATTGTGTAGTACAACATATGGAGCACAGATCTGGACTCTCACAAAGGCAATAGTGAATAAATTAAGGACAACGCAAAGGGCCATGGAAAAAGTTATGATAAGCAAACGCTAAGAGACAGAAAGAGAAACGAATGGATTAGACAGAGAATAAAGGTCAAAGGTCTCGTAGCGAGAGTCACAAGCCTGAAGTGGAGTTTTGCAGGACATATAGCCCATATTAGACGACAGATGGAATAGCCGAATAATACACTGGTGACCATGGGAAGGAGAGAGAGGAAGAGGAACTGGAGGAGAGGCCTAGGCTCAATGCTGGGCTCAATGAAAGGCTTCATATTAATGATGAAATATATGTAAACAACAGGTTTAAATAAATATGCAATCATTTTGTGATTAATCAATTATTACTGTTATCATTACACTCAATGGATAATTACAACATAATTTGTTATTTAATTGCAAACAGACCACAATTATTAATTAGTCCCTGGTTTTAACACTAACATTTATTTGTTCTCGTTCGATTACAACAGGCGCATTGGTGCTAAAACTATATAAAATTTATTTCTTTTAATAAATGCAAACGGTTTATACCCGAAGAAGCAATTTTGCAGGTTTATCTTTTTATTATTTCTCCTCATTTCCTTCTTATTATTTTTATTGTGCAACAATGGCATGGGGATGCTGCAAAATCAAAATTTTTTTTACTCTAAAAGTGGATGACGTTAAAATTTCTACTTTCACTATCAATTCATGTAAAAGCAAACAAAACTTTTCAGTGAAATTTTTTGTAAAGTGAAGTTTTTATTTTATAGTTTCACTAAACTTTAGTGGTCCAAAAATGCAGTTAAAATGCTAATTGCAGGATGGTTGTTTTGCAAATGGAAACAAATGGAAAATCATTTATTTGATTTAAATTTAAATGAAGAGAACCTTAAAGAAAGCGAAGACATTGTTGAAACAAGATTCAAACCTAAAAGCCCATAAACACACGTTATTTAAATTTAAAACAAACATTTGAAGAATAGCAGCGTATTTTAATTAAAACATGTGTTTCCTTTTATAAATAGAATAATCTTTAAACTAAAGTGTTTAACAAGATCAACGTTACACTGACAAATTTAGACTGATTTTGGAACTGGATAAATTCTGATTGCACAGAGCTAATTGCTTTCCGTTTGAAGCGTTATTTAGTGCAATTCTTTTTCTTGTTAGTTAGTTAGTTTTTCTTTCAGTTAGTGCGGGGTTTGACAAAAAACTTTGTGCGTCAGATAGTTTTTACAGGGTGGCAAATGAAACAATTTAAAATTGGTGAAAGTTCCGCGTGTTCTCAGTTGGATACAAAAACGATTTCTGTATTTTTACACCACAAGCATTAAGATACCTCATATCTCAAAAAACGTTTTTGAATTTTTCACTCGTCTCGATTATTTACAGAGTGGTCTTAAAAAAAATTCAAGTTTTTGGTCCATCCATCCATTTTCAAATCCTAAGGTTTATGTGGAAGCTTAAACTTCACAGTGAACTTGAGAAAATAATAATTGAATATACCGAGTTGCATCAATGAACTAAATATTCGAAAGTGAACTTTTAAATATTCAATTAAAAACAGATTTCAGGGGCAATTCTGTTTTGCGTAATTTTTTGTGCAACCCTCTATATCCAATTTTCGTTTAAAATTGTCTATGAAGTTTTAGCGTCAACATGAGCTCAAGATCGTGAAAATCGGACTAAGAGCAGAAAAGTTATTGTTGCAAGACCAAAAAGTTGATTTTTGAGGCCACCCTGTAAATAGAAGAAACCGCTTTTGGCTTATATTTCAACTTTTGGTGTTGGAATCCAAAAACTTCTTTTGTCCAACTTGTCCAGCAAAATTTTGCGAAATTTTGCATTTTTTCATTGGCCGATCTGTAGAAAATTTACCTGAGGTGCTTCATTTTTACCAAGTCCCTGTCTAACAAAAAACAAATTCAGCTAGATAAGGCCTAAAGTAAAAACCAAATGGCTGAAAGCATCAGAATTTATCCAGTTCCAAAGTTAGGGCAAATTTGACTGTGTAACCTTCATTTTGTTGACCAGTTTAGTTCATTTGGATAATTTGAAATTTGTCCTTGTGCACTTAATTGTGAAGAATTAATCTAATTAATTTCGTTTTAAATTAGTGAATACTTAATTAATTTTTCAACATAATTATAAATAAACAATTTATTAAGCTGCTTTATTCTGCTAGTTCTTCAAGGCAAAAATATGTTCCAAATGCGCCATTTTACAGGTCAGTGGTCGCCGTATTGCAGTAGAATAAACTGAAGTAAACGGACGCTCATCCTTCATATCAAATCCTTTTAGCCCAACGGCAGAATTAAACGCAGAAAATATAGTTTAAGTGTAATTCGCAAACTTTATGTTGCAGGAATTGCTGAATTGTGGAGGACTTTAGGATTGTTGCAATCAGTTCCCTGAAGCTACTTTAAGCTAGATTGTGAGAATAACTTTAAACAATTATCGGCATATTTCCTGTTAAATTTGGCGCAACATTACTAACCACTATGTTCTGGTTCCATTTGCTTTAATGGACAATATGTTTTTCCCGCGCCTATAATACCCTTCCCGTTAATTAACCCTAATCTGGTTGACCCTATCTTAGAGAAAATGGAATTCGGGCCCGTATTAATCAAGTGTTTCCGCTCGATTTACAGGTGAATATTAGCAATACGTGGATGTTGCCTGAGGAGGGATTTCCAGTTTTCTACCGCTATTTCCGGGATCGCATTTCATGGTACGAAGCAGATGCCGTCTGCCAATTTCATCATGCCAACTTGGTTACTGGTGAGTAAACGATATCATTAAGTTAACGATTCCATGAATATGTTTGAAGCTTTATTATGTGAAGCAATCACAGTTGCTAGAACTATAACGTGACACTGTTCATGGTGTCTCTAATTAACGCCATCAGATCTCTTGAGATATGCTCTGGATGCAATCAATCCATCAGAAACAAAGTTATCAGATGTAATGTGCATACTGTTAGTTCTGCGAATATAATCGACTAATTGGGTTCTAGGGATCCATAAATCTATAGAAAATACGGTTCGTCCGTTCATGTCGCCAATTGAATAACAGTTTAGTTGCAGTTCTTTAGTAAAGTAAAAAATGCTCTTCTGCTCATAAAGTTCTAAAAAAAATCATTAAATCCTATTCCAAAAGGGTTCCTAGAAGAACTGTAGGGTTTTTTTTTCAATCTGTTTCGGTTGCTGAAGAATCAAACTCGATGTTAAAGAATTAATACTTCAGAAACCTTGGAACATTTGGAATTTTTGCTTCCATGACTAAAGTGTCTCGTGGACAACTGGATAATAACTAACTTTATTAAATTTAAAGTTGCCTTTTCCAGCCATCAAATACTTTCATCTCAATGTATGTAGTAAATTGTAGATACATTTTTGTTAGACTTTTGAGCCCTCTAAGCTTAATCGGTTCAAAAATGTAGAAAAAATTACAAAGGAACTTATAGAGCATCTGCTTTTTCCAGAGCATTCAGTTCTGATAAATTCCAATTTTACATAAAACCCACGTCCATTTCATTTTCACTTGCTGCTTTATGCATCTAAAAATCTTGATCTTTTTCTTATTTTGACTTTAGCCGAATGATACTATTTAATAACTACACGAAGAAAATTCCGAACTTAACTCTGATCATTGATGTAATATGTGAATGTTTAAAGGAAAAATCCGGAAGGGAGGGACACAAGAGGAAGAACAAACCAGAAATAAAAACAAAAGTTTTGCTAATTAGATTTTAAAAAATTGCAATCAAGCTTGTTATATAACCAGAAAATTGTTAAATTTATAAAGTCCCTATGTTAGTTTTCACATTAATCTATATCCCTTTCACCAAGTGGGTTTTATAAAGTTTGTTAAGGACTTCAACCGAAAGGTAACCGAAGTTTTTCTCGAAAATCTAATTGGGTTTTTAACGAAAATTTGTAGAACTTCTCCGTTAATTTGTTCGGGATTTTTGGAGGTTGTTCTCTATTGATTCCAGGATACTTCAACCCTCATATAATTAAGCGAGTA
The DNA here is from genome assembly GCA_024550625.1 of Dendroctonus valens. Classification (NCBI taxonomy): domain Eukaryota; kingdom Metazoa; phylum Arthropoda; class Insecta; order Coleoptera; family Curculionidae; genus Dendroctonus; species Dendroctonus valens. The sequence continues at coordinate 664,469 of JAJTJO010000898.1, forward strand.
GTCGATTGGATTTCGAAGCAAATCATTAAATAAATTGGAGATCCTTTAGTATGTTTTGCACGCTCTTCATAACGCCGTAAACTAATTATTCTGTTTTATGTTTTACCTAATTGATCACATGCCCCGTATTGAACTAGCGAAACGGAGACGTCTAATATTTTAATTAAATCGCTTCATCTACACCTTTCAAAACGTGTCAAGATTAAAAGATTCGAAGACGGTTCAACCTGGGTATACGATTTTGGAGTTATAATCTTTTCCTCAATGAGCATTTAAAGCATTTAAATAAATAATACTATTAATAATAAAATACGATTAAATATGTACAAGATTATTTCAATTTCATTATTGTATTCCATTCACCGGTTTTAGTCTTACTGTTTACACCTTCTCAACTACTTATTTATTTGATACTGTCCATACGATTCTTTGTTTCATTTTCCACATTCAATTCGGAAGAGATTTGAGGGAAACAATCAACAGTTTTAATCACTTTCCACTTCAAACTAAACACAACTATTCTATACGCATATACTATACGTTAGGCTTTCGAGGCCATTCCTTAGCCTCGAAAGCCTAACTCTATGTATAAAACGCCTCAACGGGGAGCAAATATTGAGGTTACACTAGCACCTAAGAAAGATTCGAAAACGGAAAGCACAACTCCTTTCTTCACTTACTTTTCTAAGCCGAGACAGGGATGCCAATATCATACCTGGGTTCCTAAGGTGTAAAAGAATTCTAAAAACCATACAAGCACACAGAATCTACAACAGGACTGAAAAGTCATTTGTAAGGCAACGAATACGCAATGTGACAAGCAAACTTGTAGCAACGGGCAACAAACTGCTAAGCATTTTCTACAAACTAGGAAATGGTCTTCGGCAATCTGACTGGAATAAGGTCGACGCAATTTCTTACAACAGCATGCAAAGAGAACTAGAGAGAACCACGCAGAGGCAAAAGCAAAAGTTTGAAAATTGGAAAACCTAAAATTAAAGAGAACAACTCAAACCACACTAGGCCTGGACCCATCACGAACTGTCTTTAATCTCAGTCTGTCAGTTAATCTCAGCAGTCATATTTTAACACCTGAGGTGCAATCTGTCTTGGCTAAAGGAGGAAAATTTGCTATCAGTCCGAAAAAGATTCCAATAGAGGAGATCATCCCTGGCACCGAAGCGGCGCTGCAAGGACTTCCGGAACAAGCAGTAAATGAAATACGCCTGGAAACTGCCCAAGAGAGCAAAACCACCGCCAAACAACCTAAGGGGAGCAGAACTACAAGCTCTCAAAGAAATAAGAAGGAACACAAACATCGTTGTCCTACCAGCTTTCAAAGGCAATGCTACTATCCTTATGATTAGAGAGCAATATGAGCAGAAGATCGAAGACGGACTGGATCCAGCTACCTACACAAAGCTCAAGAAGGACCCGACTTAGGTTAAGCTCAGGAACATCAACCGCCTTATAAAAATGTCGTCATTAGACGAGACCGTCATGAAGAAGATCATTAAGTCAGAAGCCCTTCCACCACGTTTGTATGGATTACCTAAAATTCACAAGGAAGGAGTTCCACTTAGACCGATTGTCAGTGCCCCGGGATCGCCAACATACAATGTGGTAAAATCTCTAGCCTCTCTTCTGCAGCCACATATAGGATCGACAGACACATATATCAGAGACTCCAAACAGTTTATTAGCAAAATCATGGATCTGAGACTGGAACCAACGGACATGCTAGTCGGTGTCGATGTCGTTTCACTGTTCACCACCAACTAGTGTCGGAGCTATTTGAGGAGTGTACCGCAAATCTCTTCAAAGCTTGTCTAAAATGCACCTCCTTCCTGTGGAATAGAGACTTCTAGGAACAAAAGGAAGGAGTAGCCATGGGCAACCCACTCAGCCAGGTTGAAGCAAATGCCTTCATGGAGAAATTCGAGGAAACAACTTTGGGAACCGCACCCTTTAAACCGACTATCTGATATCGATATGTCGATGACACGTTTGTGATATGGAGACATGGACGCGATGACTTGGACAAGTTCCTGGATCACCTGAACAAACATCATCCAGAGATACAATTTACCATTGAAGTTGAACAAAACCAACATTTGGCTTTCCTGGATGTTTTGCTATCTAATAATGGGAACCAATTGGACCATCGGATATATAGAAACGCCATCCACACGGACATATACCTCCACAAGCTATCCAACCATCACCCGAGCCAAAACAAGGAATCATCAAGACTCTAACGGATAGAGCCAGGAAAATATGTGGACCACAACACCTATCAGCGGAACTGCAACATTTAGAAAGGGCTTTCCTTCAAAACGGATACTCTCATAGTGACATCAAAATAGTAGCAAGGGTGGACCATGCCGAAAAGAGTGAAACCAATCAAAGGAACTTTCTGCCTTTCATTCCCAGAGTTACGGACAGAATTGGGAAGATCCTAGGGAAACATAATATAAAAACGATTTACAATCCCACGACAAAGATTCAGGAATGTCTAAGGTCGGTTAAGGACAGAAGATCTTCCCTCGTCACTGCAGGTATTTACCGAATCCCATGCTCCTGTGGAAGCGTCTACATAGGAACCACGAAGAGATCAGTTAAGATGAGGGTCGAAGAACATCGACGAAATTGCAGATTGGGACATGTGGAAAAGTCAGCAGTGGCGGAACATGCCCTCAGCGAGGGAGTGCACAGCATCAAATTTGCAGAAACTGAAGTCCTAGCCACAACAACAGGCTATCGCCCCCGACTAATACGAGAAGCTATCGAAAAACACAAGCACAGCGACAATTTTAAGAGAAAAAAAGACACAATGGCGCTAAATCGGATATGGTTTCCGGCACTCACCAACGCACAAACGGCAAGGGAAGGTAACGGCACATGACAAGAAGAAGAATCCACTACATCCGAGCATAAAAGCAAATTCTGTTTCAAAATTTCATACTTTAATTACTATCCCAAAAGAGAATCCAAAAAGAAAAGAGTTTTTGGTTGTGAATGGATAACAAAATCGAGTAGGTAATATTAATTTTCGCTCGAAATCGAAATAAGTAGCAAATAAATTGGCAATTGAATTGAAACACTATTCCACGGCAGTTTGATTGTATCCAGCCCGATTCCGTCCCCTGTATATATTCAGAGAACCACTTTAAGCGTCTTTCCAATTACCAACTTTGCTTGAAAAACAGCGACAGCGGCAGAAAGAGCACTTCAGAAAATAATTTCATGCTGTGCGGTTTTTATCAAATTTAATCTGCGCTTCCCCGAGTGACATAAATAAAAACTTTAGGTCCAAGCTGAGTCTGCAAAGAACAAAAATATTCGGAGGATTCATTAGTACACTTTTTTGCTGTTTGTCGTTCTCATTTTGTTGCTTTATTTTAATCTGATTTATTGTGCGCTGAATCTTAATGTAATTATCGGAACCCGTAAGGCTGGCTTTGTGAAAAATCGATCATAAAATATCTAAAAATCGTTCTGGTAATATAAAGTTTTAATGGTATTAAAATATTAAGAACAATTCAATGTCTCATTTGGAATACTATTGAGTAGAAAGATGACGTTCTTTAATAAACGGATGTTGAAATTCAAAAAAAAAGCATGTATTTGGTAAAACTTGAACCATATTATTCGATAAGTTCGAAATAATCATCAGTTTTCGTTCACTTTCTGAGCTACTGTGACTTGAATGCACAGGAAACTGAGGATTTCTCCTATGAGTAACTTGTCCTTTGACAAATTATTTTGCAATATAGACGATGTTTTTCCTACTTCCAAAAAGCTTGACGAAAATGTCAATTTCTGTGAGAAGAAATCTAAGAACAAACCAAATGCTTCAAAAAGCAGAAAAAATGTTGGCAAACTCAAAACAGCAGGCATTTCCACAACGTGGCTGCGGTTATTGGAAAAAATTCCACGGGCCAACTAAAAATTGAATTCCGACTAATCAAATAGTTGAGAAATGTTGAGTTGCCACAAAAACAACTCGACATTGGCATGCAAGTTTTGCAGTTGAATCAACAGATTAAAACTTGTTTTCTTTTGTATTTAAGAGCTAATTCTGTTGCACCACGAAAACTCCTTTTTATAGTTAGTAAAACTATGAAACACTGGGTTTAATTTTTACTTGTTTAGAACTTAAAAGTCAAAGTTCTTGAAAACTTTGTTAATTTCCCTAGGCTTACATCGGCACATTTAACATTAATATCGAAGAGTTCGATGTTGATTATCTTCATAAATGGGGGCATTTTGAAGATTTTGGTTTTATCTAATTAGGAACACAGACAATAATAAGAAATGCTTGAGTGAAAAACGATAACGTTAAGTGAGAATGTGTAGGGTTTTTAAAATCGATTAAAATAACACTGAAATGTTTCCAGCTGTACAATTTCTTATTTTTTATTTCAGTGATATTAATTTAAAAAGTCCGAATTCTTCAAAAGCTGAAGAAATTTTGTTTCAACATTGGGCCAGAGGAAATGAGGGAAGAAGTGAAATACATTAAATTTAAGGGTTTTTTGTATTTTGGTCTGACTTGAAGAAATTTTTCATTAACGCTTTACAATTTTCACATGTCTACGAGACGAAAATGATTAGATTTTTTTCGCCTAGCTTGCAATGTATTTATTGTGTTTTCTGCAAATATTCAGTGTTTTCCTCTCTAAAATACTTGATTGTATTGTATCGTGACATATGTATACATCAACTAAAAGTGTTTAAAATTTTTCAAAATAAAATTTATTTGGACTGTTTTGAACTCTAGACCGGACGCAAAAGAAACCAAAATAATAAAAAATCTGAACATGAAATTTTGAACAATAGTGTCAAAAGAAATAGTACGAAATAGCAATATGAAGAAAGCTGGTACAATGAAGAAGCTAAATGAATGAAAAACAAGACTAAACGGAAATTACACATAAGAAACTTACGAAATTTATCAAGGAAGACTAAACATATTCGGAGATGCATTCATAACTGAAAGTATTGGAAACTCAGATAAACCAAGTGAAGCGATATTTTAACCATTGGTTAGAACTGGAAAAGTTATATAGAATAATTAGGCAAACAAGAAGAAGACCCATTCTTGGCAGTTAATGGTTAAAATATGGTACATTTCGTGAACGAAATTTCGCAAAGTTTTCAAAAGAAGAACAGTGTTTTCTTAAAATATTCAATATCCTTCGTACTAAAGGATTGAATGAAATATCCAATTACAAGTTTTCAGTATCTTAGTCTCAGCTTAGCTTTGTTGACAAAACAATTATTGAAATTTTTTCAAAATTGAATCAGATACAGAATCAACCGAAAGAATTTGACCAAGAAAATTTGAAAAATAATGGGGCAAATGTCACAAGAGTGCGAAAACGCAATATGAGATAAACTAGTAAAGAGGAGAAAGGAAATAAATGAAAATCAGAAATAAATAGAACTGACAGATTAACAAAATGTATAAAGAAATACCTAGATCTTTGGAAGATGAAATAGCAGCTGAAGAAAGTCAGATACACCAAGCAAAACGAAATCTGAGCCATCGGTTAGAATTGGGAAAGATACTCAAACTTGCCCAGATGTAAGCACGAAGATAAAAAGTCTTACTTCTGGTTAACGGTTAAGGAATGCTTCAATCAGTGAGCAAAATTTGCTAAATTTTCGAAACATTCAAAATTTACTAGCTAATAGTCCAACGAGAGTTTTTTGAACGTACCATTTTCAAAAAAAAAATTGAATTCCATGAATTTAAAACTACTAACCCAACTTTCATTTACTTGCCATGTATTTTCACGATATTGGAAGAACTGTGGTTAATTAGAAAGGCATCCTTCTTGAATTGCGTTTGAAAATGTCCACAGTACACATTGCGGCAAACATTTGATTTCGCGAAAACAAAAATAATACTTTTTCAGTTTAAAAAAATTCTTTCAATCGCATTCCACCAAATACACTCTTCTGTTGAAAATATTTCATTTATTCACTCGACTATTCACCCACTCTTCACTCTGACTAACAATATACAAACAACCCAACTAACTGACAGAAAGACAGCTTGCCTGTTTATGGACATTAACAGGGCTTTTGATAGTGTCTGGCATAGAGGCTTACTATACAAACTATACAAACTACACACACCAACATATCTACTACACACCATAAAGAACTTACTAGAAAAGAGACAACTACAAGTACGAATTGACAAAACACTGTCATTTTCTTTCTCCCCTGAACAAGGGCTCCCTCAAGGATCCACTTACCAGACAAAAATCAAATCGACAGATCGGCATACATATTACAATACGCAAACAACATGGCACTTATTGTACATGACAAAACTACTGAGAGAGCAGCTCAAAGACTCCAAACACTAACAAACAACACAATGACATGGTTTTATAAATGGAGACTAAACCAAACGCGTTAAAAAACCAACTTCTGCTCACAAACCACAGACTCAACGCTGACTCCCTTACAATAACTGCAGACGGCCAAACGACACAACCAAAAAACGACGTAAAATACCTTGGAATCACAATTGACCACAAACTTAAATTCACTAAACACATACGAAACATCAGGGCAGAAACAATAAAGAGAACAAAACACTTCCGATCACTAACCTACAAAGACAGAGGAATTAGCACAAACACCGCCACCAAAATATATAAAACTATTTGTAGACCCTTGATAGACTATGGACATATACTCATGACCAACGGAACAGAAAGGACAAAACGTTATATACAAACAACAGAACAAATTGCACTAAGACTAATAACACGAATAAGACCTCTACAACCTCTACCCTCAAAACCCACTACACAACCCCTCCACCCAACTACTATACGAACGCACAAACATGACAAAGATTTCGGAAAGACTCATACATCTGTAGACAAAATGGACAAACAACCCCTACAATTGGACCATACTGAATCCCCTTTGTCTTACAAGACCAACCAGACAATCCCGCCTCCGTTTCCCTACATCAAGGCTACTCGGACACTTACAAACGCAACTGACTAGTGGACAATAAAATAATTTTTTCTTGTCATTAGAATTGGAAAGTTTATTTAATAAGATTATTAACCCAGAATAAGAGAATTTTCATCTTTGTTTTTTATTTAGATTAAGACTACATGTAAAACAAGGGCAGAAAGACCTATAGGTCGATAGCTTTTTTTAGAAATAAAGATGTTTACTACTACTACTACTCTTTCATTTACAAACGGTTTATTATCAAAATATTCCCACTTAAAAACACATTGAAGCCATGATTGATAACTTGTATTCTTTCAAGAAATAAGTACGTTCCTAAATTGTTTCAACGGTTTTTACCTCTATCCACCATACAACATTGAAACTAGACTAAAACGAAAACCGATGGGAACAACAAAAAGGAATTTTTGGCAAATATATCTCGAAACCTGAAGGGGAATTAACTGGTGTTTTTGCCATTTAATGGATCGCTTGAGAAGAAAAATGGAGAGAAACATTATTGAGACCAGCAGTTTTTATAAGCAATTGAAAATTTCCAAATACTGACAGAATTATAGCTCTCAGTATTGATAAAACATAACTTCTGAAGAATAGCTGTTGAAGAGAACAATGAACATCTTGAATTAATTTTTGTAAATTTATCTTCTCTTAACTGAAGAGTCGAAAGGTAGATCATTATTACTTAAACTAAAACTTTAAAAATCTCTGCATACCTTCATTCAACGGCCAAACGAAATGTCCAGGAATGTTTATGTCAAAACCCATTAAACCCGTAAAAATCTTTTTCGAAACTTTCATTATTTTTTCATTTCATTAAAAATTCCGTTCACGATCGGCATTTTGTGCCGTTTTTAGTTAAGCTTTCCAACGAGGCGTAAAAACGCGTTAACTCGGCACTGTCTGGCTCTCTTTACCGCTGCATTATGAAAATTGCCTCGTTTTTCGACTCTTTTTTTTCTTGGTTAAGCAGCTGTCTTCACTCTAAAAATTAGATTACCAGGCCGTTTTATCAAAGCTAATGCTCTATATTTAATGAGACTCTTCTAGGCACAGCCACAGCAAGGATATTTACCCATCTGATAACGATGGATGACAAATTTTTAATTATAGCCGACAAAAATTAAAAAACGCCCTGTTGCGAGTCATAAATTTCAGTTATGTCAGCACAACATTCAATTACTAAATAAAAATCGCCCATTAAAATGCCACGCTAATTTCCTAAAACAAGGCTATAGCAAGTTGGGCGTAAAAGTCGTTGACAAGCGGTAACAAAAAAAACAGTTTTTAATTAATTACATCTCTATACTGGTAGCAGTTTAAAGGTTTTTTCGGTATTTTTCTCACCGGCTGTGTTGAAAAAATGATAATAACCGCCCTTTTTCATTAGATTGAATCGCGTAATTTATACAAAAAAACAACGTTCTAAAAGGTCATCATGCATCCAGGAATTACTCAATTAATCAATCGGAAATGTTTGGATTTTTAGTGGAAATGGCAACGAACTGGAAATTCTAGTCCAAAATTTTGGCTTCTAACATATTAGAGCTGAGGAATTTCTAATGCAATCTAATTCGTCAAATTTTCTTTCTGCTAAACGGATATTTTAATCAAAATTTTCAGATTTTTGCTTGCAGTAGTTGAAAGCCTCCTTGAATAAGAACACCTTTATGGACGTCCTTTCAAATATATCTTTTAGTGGTCAAAGCACTGATGAAAACCTTAACTTATTTGCCAAAAGCGCAAGTTTGCAAACGTTTTCAATTTCTATTTTCAGATTTGAATATTCTGACGGGCGAAACTCCGTTATTTTATTAGAGCAGTATCATGTATGGTTCACAGTTTTTAAAAATTATGAACAACTATTAGAGCACAAAACAATATCAGATTAATTTTTCCAGGCTTTCTTATAGCATAACAACCTAATACAGATTCCCTGGTTTGACCTGTTTTCTATTCTGTCCGAGAAAATGTGAAACTCGATTTCTATCCGATATATTGGAATTTCAGTCTGACCTGGAGAAATCTTATACTCTAGTAAAGCAAAAAAATTGTCACCCAAAAATGAAAAAAGGATTACGTACATGCAATGGAAAATGTTGGGTGCGATAATAAAAACGTTTCTAATGTTAATAATATTTATAGAACATTGTACAAATTAAGCAATTGGGATTCTTACTCTACTTGAACAATGAACTTAAAAATATCAAAAATACTCGTTTCTTTAATTTTTTTTCAATTTCCGCTGCTCAATTAAATGGTAATAACCGTACCGTCTTTATGTGATTACGAGCTCTATTTATTTTTTATTCCCATCTATTTTGGTCTGCTTTCACTGCTGGATGGTATGCCGTACAAAAAACGCTTAAAACATTCTGAAATGTATGTATTTGCTCTGAAACCGCACTAGTTATTAATCATGCTTTCAACGCGTCGTCTGAAAATAGGCAATTTAAAAGACACTCCACTAACACATTGTGTTTCTAGTTCTCATGTAAGAACGTCTGAACATTTTGATGATGAGCAGGTGCTCTGGACGATCTCTTACTTATAAATGTTAGTAAATGGTAGAATTTCAATAGTAGAGTGTATTTGGTCCTGTTGATTTTGCAACAGTACTATCATTCTTGGTGTCCTTCTCGAAATAGACATTATTCATTTTTTGCTTATGTATTATTTTCTCATCGGTTTAAGTAATTTTGCACCTTAATAGTAAGCGAAATCTTAGCAGGAAATGTGGGATTTTTTATGTTCGAGCTTAAAATGAAGAGTTTTTAGGACACAAATTGAGCAACTACTAGTCAGCAAAGTGTCTTAAAGTGCGCATTTTCTGGAAGAACAGCGATAAAACGCAGCAGAACTAGCCTAATGTGAAGTTTATAAGGGGGGAAATGCACTTATTGCCCAGACCCTGATCCAGTGGCGGGCCTTTGAGGGTTTTCCTCAAAGCCACTGCACTGGAGCAGGAGCTTTTTACCATCACCACCTCCAACAACTTTTCTTTACTCCTCTGTTTAGTCTGTTGGGCGCGCTGACAATAAAGCACTTTAAGCGAGTGAAAAACGATGAAAATGCGGAAAAAAACGGAAAAATCTCTCGTCCACATACCTGCTAACCGGCAAAACTGGTAGTTTTGCGAAATTTGGTTCGGAAGAACAAACATTTTAATGCACATCCATTTAACATTCATACATGTATTTTCACATTGAGGATGTGGCATGATTTCCTCGAGTTTTGCACAAGGAATCTACACAATATTGAATCACCTACCGCGTAAAACTGATAAATTTGCTGTAACAATGGGTGTATTTAACAATTTTTCCGATATACCAAACCACTGTGCTTTGCGCTCAATGGTTTGGAATGCTAAAAACTTTCACCAAAAAAAAACCAAAAAAAAATTGGGAATTAAAATCATTTGTACTAAAATCCCTGATGACGGCCGGAACTCGAAACTTTGGAGGTATATACAGAAGTCACTTGTCCGTTGAATACAATGAACTAGCTTGTTTCTAGTTTCTTCCCATCGAAGTTTTCAAGAAAATTGTTTATTTCTCCAAGGGTCCACTCGAAGCATAAAATAGCGAAATTAAAAAATTCGTAAAAAAATCCGTGAAGATGGCCTGCAATCGAAACATCGGGCGTGTATAGATTGACCTCTTAGCTATCGAATGCAGTCAGGCCGAGGTTTCTACCCCTTGTTGTTGTGAAGAAAAGTGTTCATTTGCTCAAGGGTGCACTGGAAGGGAAATGTCGCGCAAAAATTAGTTAAATTGAAAAACAGGCTCCAGTTCAGTTTTGTTTTACATTGTAGTTTTGCTTTCTGCCTTTTCACATGTTTCCATTACGGTTTTTTATATTTGCTTCCAAACCGGAAACCATGCAATCTAATTATTTATTAGGTTCCGAAAAGAAATAACATTGAAAGATAATATTATTTGGTACATCAGTCGCTGATGCTAATAAAACTCAAATAAACAGTATGCAAACTAAATAAAAGAAACTACTTCCGGAAAACTAGTGAGTTTTCAAGATTTGCAGGCAGTCGTGGAAAATAATTTCGTCCGGACGTTTCGCGAACATAAGTGGCTTGCATCTTCAGAGGTATTTTGCTCGAAAGCTTACCATGAACACTCTCCTACACTGGCCGCAAAAGTCAATATTTTTTAAGTAGTAGTAAAAATCTTTATTTCTAAAAAAGGCTATCGACCTATCGGTCTTTCTGCCCTTGTTTAATACATGCAGTCTTAATCTAAATAAAAAACAAATATGAAAATTCTCTTATTCTAGGTTAACAATACTATTAAATAAATAAGATTTCAGTGGCAAGAAGAAATTGTTTTATTGTCCACTAGTCCGTTGCGTTTGTAAGTGTTCGAGTAGCGTTAATGTAGGGAAACGGAAGCGGGATTGTCTGGTTGGTCTTGTAAGACAAAGGGGATTCAGTATGGTCCAGTTGTAGGGGTTGTTTGTCCATTTTGTCTGTAGCTGTATGAGTCTTTCCGAGATCTTTGTCATGTTTGTGCGTTCGTATAGTAGTTGGGTGGGGGGGTTGTGTAGTGGGTTTTGGGGGTGTCTTATTCTTGTTATTAGTCTTAGTGCAATTTGTTCTGTTTTTTGTGTATAACGTTTTGTCCTTTCTGTTCGGTTGTTCATGAGTATATGTCCAAAGTCTAGCAAGGGTCTACAAATAGCTTTATATATTTTGGTGGCGGTGTTTGTGCTAATTCCTCTGTCTTTGTAGGTTAGTGATCGGAAGTGTTTTGTTCTCTTTATTGTTTCTGCCCTGATGTTTCGTATGTGTTTAGTGAATTTAAGTTTGTGGTCAATTGTGATTCCAAGGTATTTTACGTCGTTTTTTGGTTGTGTCGTTTGGCCGTCTGCAGTTATTGTAGGGGAGTCAGCGTTGAGTCTGTGGTTTGTGAGCAGAAGTTGGTTTTTTGATGCGTTTGGTGTTAGTCTCCATTTATAAAACCATGTCATTGTGTTGTTTGTTAGTGTTTGGAGTCTTTGAGCTGCTCTCTCAGTAGTTTTGTCATGTACAATAAGTGCCGTGTCGTCTGCGTATTGTAATATGTATGCCGATCTGTCGATTTGATTTTTGTCCGGTAAGTTGTAATTGTATATGTCATGGCAGTATATATTGTAGAGAAACGGTGAGAGCGGGGAATATTTTTTAATATTAACGGAAAATTTAATTCAGTAGGAAATTTACCTGATTTTTTCACTGGTAAAAATTTAGGCAGTGGAGATGAAATGTCTGAGGAAAGTAAAAAGAATCACCAGAAGGGATAGAATGAGAATCGAAAGAGTAAGAGAGGAGATAAAAGTACAAAATAGTACTAAGATCAGTAAAAAGAGAACAACAGAAATTAGATGGTTTGCACACTGTGCCAAATCGATGAAGGAAGATCAATGGAAAGGATTTGGCACGAAAAAGTGGTGGAAAACTGGTGGAAAGGAGAAAGAAGGGGAGTCAAGAAAAACGTGACAAAATACAATAAAAAAGAGAAGAACTACGTGGAAACTGGGGATTACTGAGAGAGACTAGCAATACAAAAAAATGGAAACCCACTAGGGTACAAACGAGGATAAAATTATTCACAAAAATAATACATAGAAAATTAGTACTAGTGTCTCTTTTTATTGCGTTCATTGCCTGGTAGCTTGGTTGCACATTTTCTTCCCCTTATAATTTATGATAGCCATTAAACGATGCAACATGTAACATTAATGCTGCAAAATCAACGTTTACAAGTGTATACAAGGGAATTGGGTTTCTTGTCGCATTAAATCAATATGAATAGTTTGATTAGTTGCGACAGGAACTGCCAGCTGAGTTATGTTAAATCTATGCTAATTTACCTCAATTTCGATCAATTAATTTACAGCGACAGGAATGACTAATCTGGGTTACCGAAGACCTACGTTTCTTGCATCGATAAGTTTTGTCGGTCTGGTTGAGTTTTCGCAATCAAAATGGTTTCATTAATCACTGGCATAGGTTTGGAGCACTTGAGATCTGGCAGTTATCCGGGGCTCGAGTGCCAAGTCAAATTTTGGGTGCCGAGTTTATGGTGATAAATTTCATTTTGAAATTATTTGACGTGAGTGCGCATTTTTGGTTACATCCGCGGCGGAGATTGGGAAATGGGAAAATGCAGGAAATTAAGTTTCTACCTGAAAAATGGTCCAAGCCATCGATATTGCATAAAAATTTAATGTCGCAACCTTTATCAGTTTACTAGAAATTTCCGTGTAATTATCTGGTAATAGATTCAGCTGAAGCTAAGATGTTGACTAGACAATTTTATTTCCGATTGCCAGGTTAAAAATGTACAAAAATAAACTTGCTTTTTGATATAGCTTTCAATTCGGCTCCACACTGTTTTATTTCCGGCATCTTTATAATTCTATATTTAAAATTTTTCAGTAAAGGGACTCAGTAGTAGTAAACATCTTTATTTCTAACAAAAGGCTATCGACCTATCAGTCTTTCTGCCTTTGTTTAATACATGTAGTCTTAATCTGAATAAAAAATACATATGAAAATTCTCTTATTCTACGTTAACAATCTTATTATTAAACTTTCCAATTCCAACGACAAGAAAAAAATATTTTATTGTCCAGTAGTCAGTTGCGTTTGTAAGTGTTCGAGTAGCGTTGATGTAGGGAGACGGAAGCGGGATTGTCTGGTTGGTCTTGTAAGACAAAGGGGATTCAGTATGGTCCAGTTGTAGGGGTTGTTTGTCCTTTCTGTCTGTAGATGTATGAGTCTTTCCGAAATCTTTGTCATGTTTGTGCGTTCGTATAGTAGTTGGGTGCGGGGGTTGTGTAGTGGGTTTTGGGGGTGTCTTATTCGTGTTATTAGTCTTAGTGCAATTTGTTCTGTTGTTTGTATATAACGTTTTGTCCTTTCTGTTCCGTTGGTCACGAGTATATGTCCATAGTCTAGCAAGGGTCTACATATAGCTTTATATATTTTGGTGGTGGTGTTTGTGCTAATTCCTCTGTCTTTGTAAGTTAGTGATCGGAAGTGTTTTGTTCTCTTTATTGTTTCTGCCCTGATGTTTCGTATGTGTTTAGTGAATTTAAGTTTGTGGTCAATTATGATTCCAAGGTATTTTACGTCGTTTTTTGGTTGTGTCGTTTGGCCGTCTGCAGTTATTGTAGGGGAGTCAGCGTTGAGTCTGTGGTTTGTTATAGGGATTATTAAGCCGTTCTTCCATGTTTCTGGGATTCTGCCATTTGTGATGCAGTTGTTCAATTCAGTTAGGATCAGTTTGTGTGTTTGCTGAGTTAGGCTTTTCAAGAGTTTTGCCTTAATTTCATCCCCTCCCGGTGCAGTGTCTTTGATATTGCGCTAGGGCTTCATCGTACTCTGTGTCTGTGATCAGTTTGCAGGTGTAGTCCGGTGAGCTGTTAAAATAGTTCAAGTACCAGTCGTTGCTCAAGTTCCAGTTGTCATTGTCGAAGTTAGGGTTTATCGATATGCTGAAGGCCCTTTGATAGTGTCTGGCGAACGCGTCCGCTTTCTCTTTGTCTGTGTAACGTTCTATTCCATTTTCGTCAATTGTGTCAGTAGTGCCAGTCTTCCTGTATTGCGCCAGTTTCTTAATTTTTCGCCAGTATGTTTTGCCTTTGTCCTTCTGTATTTCTTTACATGTTTCTAGCCATTTGTCTTGTCGGTATTGTCCAATCAAAGTTTTAATGTTTCTGTTAAGTTGGTTCAGTGTCTTTTTTAGGTCGTTATTTTGAGTGTTTGTATATAGTCTGTACAGTTCTCTCTTATGTTTTATTAGTTTCAGTATGTATTTGGGCAGTGAATGTCGGTAGAAAGCATTTTTTATTTCCGTGCTAAATTTTCGTATGGCTAGTGAAAGTTGTTGTTGTATGGTTTCTATTGAAATGTGCTGTGCTTGTGATTGAATGTAGTCATGTATATGTTGTTTCACTTTGTCTATGTCAGTCTTTGTTAGGTTTAAGTTTTTCTCTATAGGAGGTGTATTGGAGGTAGGTTGCGTATGTTGTAAGTCTATGTTAAACGTAATAGCCAGGTGGTCTAAAGGGACTCATTTAACAGACAACAGCAATTTAACTAATAGAGCAATTTGGTAGATAAAGCGAAATTTAAATGAATAAACAGAGCAAAACTAAAAAAAAATTGAAATAGGGCTACATTTATTTGCATGTTTCTGGATCAAAAATCATGCAACTTTCTCAAAGAAAAACACATTGAAAAGTTGATGTTTACTTGCAATATAATCATGTTAAGGACACTTCTAAGTAAGGAAACACTCGATGTAACTTGATAGACACGCTTTTATGCCCCTGGCCCGTAAATAATCTGCCTGGAAACTTGCACTTGATGAATTGTATTTTGTTGTCTAACTTCCCCAGTGCCGGTGATTTCAAATAAGAAATACGACACTTCAACAAACAGGAAATAATTGGAACATATAGTAGATCTGGCAATAAATTGCACCAATTACGTCGCTTTGACAATGGCACAACGGAAATAATAATCTTTCCTTTTGAATAAAGTCCTGCCTTCGACCTTTCCACTCAATATTTTATATAAGGCGCAACGTCAATTTCTGAGCAAACTTTATTTTTATTTGCACAACACATGACGACCGAGGCAAACCTCTAATGGCCTAACATGTATTAGGTATTGATCGTAAGTTTATCGTAAATATTCAAGTGAGGGAACATGGAATAGGTGTATTGAAATATGCATGCATTTTCGATATATGAAATTGCGAGAAGCTTGTCAGAAATTATTACAAGGTATGGAATTTTCTGAGATAATTTGAATAAATTACGCAATAATCTTGCGGAGCCTTTAATGAGTTTTCTTTATATATTTTGATCGCTAGTTTTTCTTGTTTTACTTCCGTTTCATTTGTTATTTATTATGAAATAAAAATTAATTTATAGACTTTACTTGGGTTTGGAACTAGGAAGGTTTAATTTAGTGTTCAGCTTAAAAAGTAAGAAACACTATCCATTAACTTGCCTCTAGCTGGAATTAACATATGTCATTTTATTTAAAAAAATCAGTTTTTATTTCTCATTATTATAAATTTTTCAATTATTTAATTTTACAAAAAATAAAATGTATATGCTACCAGTACTTAGCAAGGTTTTTGAGTACATAATAAGGCAGCGACTGGGAAAACTGGTCGGAAAGTACATACCATCGTATCAGTTCGGATTCAAACATCAGCACTCGACTGTTCACCCACTCTTCACTCCTACTAACAATATACAAACAACCCACCTAACTGACAGAAAGACAGCTTGCCTGTTTATGGACATTAACAAAGCTTTTGATAGTGTCTGGCATAGAGGCTTACTATACAAACTATACAAACTACAAGCACCAACATATCTACTACACACCATAAAGAACTTACTAGAAAACAGACATCTACAAGTACGAATTGACAAAACACTGTCATTTTCTTTTTCCCCTGAACAAGGCTCCCTCAAGGATCCCCGGTCTCACCGTTTCTCTACAATATATACTGCCATGACATATACAATTACAACTTACCAGACAAAAATCAAATCCACAGATCGGCATACATATTACAATACGCAGACGACACGGCACTTATTGTACATGACAAAACTACTCAGAGAGCAGCTTAAAGACTCCAAACACTTACAAACAACACAATGACATGGTTTTATAAATGGAGACTAACACCAAACGCGTCAAAAAAACCAACTTCTGCTAACAAACCACAGAATCAACGCTGACTCCCCTACAATAACTGCAGACGGTCAAACGACAACCAAAAAACGACGTAAAATACCTTGGAATCACAATTGACCACAAACTTAAATTCACTAAACACATACGAAACATCAGGGCAGAAATAATAAAGAGAACAAAATACTTCCGATCACTAACCTACAAAGACAGAGGAATTAGAACAAACACCGCCACCAAAATATATAAAGCTATTTGTAGACCCTTGCTAGACTATGGACATATACTCATGACCAACGGAACAGAAAGGACAAAACGTTATATACAAACAAGAGAACAAATTGCACTAAGACTAATAACACGAATAAGACATCCCCAAAACCCACTACACAACCCCCCCACCCAAGTACTATACGAACGCACAAACATGACAAAGATCTCGGAAAGACTCATACATCTACAAACAAAATGGACAAACAACCCCTACAACTGGACCATACTGAATCCCCTTTGTCTTACAAGACCAACCAGACAATCCCGCTTCCGTTTCCCTACATCAACGCTACTCGAACACTTACAAACGCAACTGACTACTGGACAATAAAATAATTTTTTCTTGTCATTGGAATTGGAAAGTTTATTTAATAAGATTGTTAACCTAGAATAAGAGAATTTTCATATTTATTTTTTATTCAGATTAAGACTACATGTATTAAACAAAGGCAGAAAGACCGATAGGTCGATAGCCTTTTTTTAGAAATAAAGATGTTTACTACTACTACTAATGTGATATTTTCTGGGGATATACATATTTATTTAAATTTTTTTTTGATTAAAAAATTACTTTGGAGGTTTTGACTTTTAATATTTAAACTTTTTGCAAAAACTTACGAGGTTTTGTAACGCAATATCAATTTCTAAAAACAAACATCAATCTGTTAACAACAATAATTAAATATGTTGGTTAAATAAATAAAACGACGTAAATAAATAAAACATGACAAAGTTTTCGGAAAGACTCATACATCTACAGACAAAATGGACAAACAACCCCTACAACTGGACCATATTGAATCCCCTTTGTCCCACAAGACCAACCAGACAATCCCGCTTCCGTTTCCCTACATCAACGCTACTCGAACACTTACAAACGCAACTGACTACTGGACAATAAAATAATTTTTTCTTGTCATTAGATAGCCTTTTTTTTTAAATAAAGATGTTTACTACTACTATTACTAAAATGTCTAAACATACAAACAACTCACCTCACGAACAAGAAAACAGCATGTCTCTTCATGGACATCAATAAGGCCTTTGACAGTGTCTGGCACAAAGGATTTTATATAAACTTTACCAGCTTAAAACCCACAAATACATAATTCACGCAATCAGAAACCTACTCACAAACAGACACCTAGAAGTACGCGTAGACAACACCCTCTCCTTTGCTTTCTCCCCTGAACAAGGACTCCCACAAGGATCCCCGCTATTCACCCCTTCTTTACAATATATGCTGCCACGACATATACAATCACAGTCTCCACGACAAAAGACACATTGACAAATCTGTTTACATACTACAATACGCCGACGACACTGCATTGATCGTGCACGACAAAACTACAGTAAAAACAGTACAAAAACTTCAAACACTAACAGACAATACAATTGCTTGGTTCTACAAATGGAGACTTACACCAAACGCCACGAAAAACCAACTACTTACCACCAAATTAAAGACGTGGTTACCAAACCACCAAATTAAAGACGACTCTCCATGAATAACAGACGGAAACAGAATTAGACCAAAACAAGAGACAAAATATCTAGGAATGACACTGGACCAAAAACTAAAATTTCAATCAATCAAAACACGCTCAGAACGTAAGAACAAAAATCATTCAACGGACAAAACACTTCCAATCACTGACGTACAAAGACAAAGGAATCAGTACAAAGACCGCCACAAAAATTTACCAATCAATATGTAGACCTCTACTTGACTACGGACATATACTGACAGCGAATGCATCTGGGAAAACTAAACAACACATTCAAACAACAGAACAGATTGCCCTGAGATCAATAACGAAAATAAGACATCCTCAAAACCAACTACATAACCCCTCAAACCAACCACTCTACGAACGAACAAAAATAACGCGAATAACAGAAAGACAACTCCAATTGCAAACGAAATGGAAAGACAATCCCTACAACTGGACCCTACTGAATCCCCTTTGCCTCACGAGACTAACGAGACAATCCCGCTTCAGCTTCCCAACAACAACACTACTTGAACACTTCCAACACGACTGAACCAACCTGCTAGAGAGATTTTTTTGTATTATTGTAAAAAATTCAATGACATTATTATTTATCCAATTCAAAATAAAATGTGTTTCAGTCAATAATATTATTTATTCTTTTATTTCATTAATAAGACGTTTCGGTGTCTTTCTCCACCATCATCAGTTTGTCTGGAAGGTAATCATTAAAATTGCATAAACACAAAGGCTTTAAGCATCAGAGTGTGGCGAAAATTAATTAAATTAAAGTGTTCGTTTAACACGTGAGGAAACATAATTAAACGTAATTGAAAATAGAATATTAGCCTTTATTCAAGAAAATCGTTTTTCAAAATAATGTGAATAAATCTTATATAAAGTAAGTAAAGAAATTAGTGAATACATCTTAAACAGCCATTCTTTTTCAAGTCAATTTTGCTCCTTCAAGTGGTCTTCATATTACCAATAATAATAGTGAAAAATTTTAAAGCTTTTTTTCTTTTAAAGTCGATAATATTAATCATGTGAAACGTGAGTAAACGTAGTTATTAAATTGGGATCTAAGAGCAAAATTTATTGCTAAACAAAATTCAGCGACAAAAAATTATTTTAAAACTCAAAACTCAATTATTATTAATTTTTGGTCGTAGATACAGACTAGACACTTAACTATTGGTAGTTACATCAATATATTCGCGTAAAAACTTAAATAAACGCTAATAAGTCGAACGTTCAAATAGATTTGTTATTTTATTTAGAATAGTGAAAATGGAATGTTTTGTCAAAATTAGTCAAACCTGATTGTTAACTCAAGAGACGCGGCTATTCACTTTTTGATTAGTTTAAGAGAAATTGAGAAAAAAACAGTAAACATTTTTATTAAAGAAAATATTTTGTCAAAGTTCTGTACGACTTTTTAAATCAAACAATTGATGACTATTTCGGTTCGTCTAGTTTCATCAAAAATGAGTTCTTAATATTAAAATGAGTGTGAAAATGATTTATACAGTTAAAATTATTGAAAGCGAGTCTTCATCTAATGGTTCCCGGGGAATGTAAAATTTATATTGTCAATAGTCTTAAAATTAATTATCTCCATACGTTTTCACCAACTTAATATGTCCTCTAGCAAGGGAAAGTTTTAATTGGATAAATACCTCTTAAAATTAATACCACTTTGAAGTGGTTTAAAGCTCTAGGATAAATTTGTGGCTTCTATGAACTGTACGTGGGAGCGCTTTAATACTTTCTTTTAGTGTCAATTTTAAGGGATTTCCAATATCTGCGAAAATAATTCATCTGACACTCTATTGAATATTAACTAAGTGGAGTTAGGCCTTCGAGGCCATTCCTTAAAACTGGAGAGTTTTTCGGGTTTTTAGGCCGTCGTAAAATATAATTTCTTCCTGACGTTTCGTAAGCACGAGTGGCTTGGATCTTCAGAGGTGCTTCAGATCTTTGCTTGAGAGCGTACACTGTACTGATCCCGTTCCTCGAAACGGATCGGAAAGGAAAGGGAATATCGAGGTTAAACCAGCACGTGAGCAAGATGAAGAAAAAGTATAAACTCGTAGACGAAAATTAAAAATTGACTGAAAAAACAACAGATAATTTGAAGATTGTGCAACTGCACCAGCTATTAATATAAGTTGAACATCATTCATGCGAAAAACATTCATTGAAAGCAAATAAACTAAACAAAAAATTTTACAAGTCGAGTTCAATGAGTGTTCGTCCTTCATTTCCCTGCAATTCAAATTTAAATCGTCATTATATCAGGACCAGTTGTAACAATATTAATTACACTTAATGATAATAGAAATTTGCAGTTTCGCTTGAACCTTAACTGAGTAATTCAGTCTTATCGCAGCTCTTTCACAAGCTCTTCCTTGGAGCGTTTTAATGGAAAATATTAGCATTTTTTACAGGAAAAGGATTTAAAGAAAATTTAATTTAATTCTTACTCGCGGCATTTTCTAATTGGCCAACGCTTGGAACTGAATTCTGCAATTAATTTATGCTAATTCTTATATTCTTCTTGAATATTAATACTGCAGTAAAATGGGAAAAAAAATTGCAATGCATATTGGATTGAACGTATTTTAATTTGCAAAATTGCGTTGCATATTAAAGTGAAATCTATTTTATCTCTCTTTTAATCTACTCCATTTTAATTGATTGGATAGAGAGTGATCAAGCAAATTAAATTTTAGGTGACGGTTAAATTTTTAATTTTGTTAGTTTTTTTAATTTAATTAGTGAAAGTTAAATTTTCAATTTTGTTGAAAAACGGCAACTTTTGTGTTTTAGGGACGTCTTTAACATAAATATTTCAGACCTAAAAAAACAAGGCTTAAACTGGAACACATTTTAAAGCAAATTAACAAAAAGAAGAAACAATGCAGCATAACTTATCTGTATATGACGCTCAAGATATCTGCGTTGCTGTTGCAAAAGTGCACTTCTAGCAATTTTTCTCGGTTCCAAATAGAGTAAAATAGCCAAAACCTTTTAACAGCTTGACATATAGCTCGTTGCAATTACCCTTGCCGAGCTCCACCGGAAAAAAAGCATAAAACTACTGTCCGGTTCTAATTCCAGCTGGCCTATAAATCTTCGCAACTGTTTAGAGCAGTATTCAAGTTTTTGTACGGTTTTTTTTGCTACTTCTGGACCATCATTAAGTCCGACTACGAGTAAATTAAACTCTGCACCATACTTTTACCAGCTGAGAGAAGTGGACAATTATATCATTTGCATCTGAGCTTTGGAGTTGGCTGCTGTGACACGGATTTATAGATGTGGACAGAAATTTGTTGCTGATACTCACGCAGAGCAAAGGATTTATGGAAGTAAAATTTTGCTCATTAAGGAACGATTTATTCGCTTTTACAGTTCTAGATGTAGTGTTATCATGGCGATTATTACAACACTAGAGCTATAATAACTGTAATTCTTTGCAAATTATAACTGCGTTCAAAATATAATCTTGATTTTGTGGACTTAGAGAATATGTATCAGCTTGTTACCGATTTTTTTGGCACATTTTTCTTAATATAAGTGAATCTTTACAAGTATTAGATGGATAAAAAATAAGGAGTTTTTCAATTTCACATTTTTCTTGACTTAAGGATTTATTTTCCTGCCGTTCTGTGATAAAATTAAATATCTTTATTATAAAATCATTATGAAAAACTGTAGATATTCTTGCTTTTCTGTAACGATGTTTCAGCTTTATATTGTGTATTTTATATGTGCTTGATATACAGAGTGTTTCTGGCGCGTGTTGAAAACCAAATGGAACAACAAAGTAAACATTGAAGGCTTGATGAATGCGAATATCAAGCTTTTATAAAAATAATGTTGAATCGCCGTTTTACATTTTGTCACAATATGTGGAATAATTTAAAAAGAAACAGCAATGTATTTCAATGATGTTTTATAAAAAAGCGCTAATCGATCTCAAAAAAGCACTCGATGTAGAAATTGCCTTTGAGTTGACTGAAAAATCGAAGCTATTTTGAACCAAGGAAAGAGGCTACATTTCTAAAATTAGGAAATCTAGGTTAAATTAAAAGTGCCTCATTTTCTTTTTCCCCTGAACAAGGGCTCCCTCAAGGATCCCCGCTCTCACCGTTTCTCTACAATATATACTGCCATGACATATACAATTACAACTTACCAGACAAAAATCAAATCGACAGATCGGCATACATATTACAATACGCAGACGACACGGCACTTATTGTACATGACAAAACTACTGAGGGAGCAGCTCAAAGACTCCAAACACTAACAAACAACACAATGACATGGTTTTATAAATGGAGACTAACACCAGACGCGTCAAAAAACCAACTTCTGCTCACAAATCACAGACTCAACGTTGACTCCCCTACAATAACTGCAGACGGCCAAACGACACAACCAAAAAACGACGTAAAATACCTTGGAATCACAATTGACCACAAACTTAAATTCACTAAACACATACGAAACATCAGGGCAGAATCAATAAAGAGAACAAAACACTTCCGATCACTAACCTACAAAGACAGAGGAATTACCACAAACACAGCCAACAAAATATATAAAGCTATTTGTAGACCCCTGCTAGACTATGGACATATACTCATGACCAGCGGAACAGAAAGGACAAAACGTTATATACAAACAACAGAACAAATTGCACTAAGACTAATAACACGAATAAGACACCCCCAAAACCCACTACACAACACCTCCACCCTACTACTATACGAACGCACAAACATGACAAAGATTTCGGAAAGACTCATACATGTACAGACAAAATGGACAAACAACCTCTACAACTGGACCATACTGAATCCCCTTTGTCTTACAAGACCAACCAGACAATCCCGCTTCTGTTTCCCTACATCAACGCTACTCGAACACTTACAAACGCAACTGACTACTGGACAATAAAATAATTTTCTTGTCATTAGAATTAGAAAGTTTATTGAATTAAATTGTTAACCCAGAATAAGAGAATTTTTATATTTGTTTTTAATTTAGATTAAGACTATATGGACTAAACAAGGGCAGAAAGACCGGTAGGTCGATAGCCTTCTTTTGAAATAAAGATGTTTACTACTTCTACTATTTAAAAATGCCGAGATTTTTTAAATGTACATGATCTAGTTTGTCTCTGTTTTCAATAGACCAAAAACACATCGAAACTCACAAATTCTCAATGTTCAAAAAAATTGAACATTTTTAAACCAAAATTTGAAATACATACTAGTTTTCTGCTTCGCATTTTTTAATAATTCAATCAATCTTTCCTACAAAACTTCAAAGCTCAAAATTTCATTGTAATATAAAAACTTTTTAATAAATAATAATTAATAATAAAATAATTTTCGTTAAAAAAATTGCAAAGTGGAGAGTCGCAGTTCTAATTAAAGTCGGCTTAGCCGAACGTAAAATAGTATTCAGAAAGTGGTTTGCGGTCAAACCCAGAAAATTTCAAGCATTTTATCAAGATCAATTTCTCATTAGTAAAGACGAATAGTCGCCGACTCCAATCGACGATTTATCAGAATGTTTCCGCTAATGAGATTTTGAGATTGTGAATAGACAGTAGAACTGATATCAAATTTTACAATGCTGTAAACGTGTGGCGATTAGAATGAGATATTTTCTTGTTATTTGGAAGTTTGGGCCAAGAAAATCCGAAAAAAAATTACAACATTCGCATAGTATCCCAACTTTAGATTAATGTGCCAATTTAATTTGTCAGTCTCAATTTACTATTTTTTAAATAATATATTAATGAGGAATTCATGCGACAGAAATACAAAAAAAATAACTTGAATAGAGTGTCCTTGCTCCCTTATCTGGAAATGTTTTCGATATTGAAAATTATTAAAATTTGCCCTCGATTGCTGCTTTGACTGATAGAAAGCACAAAATTTGCACATTTTCCACACTCATGAAGACCTATCCAGAAAATCTTTGCACTTTTACGTCTTGCTGTTATGAAACCACTATTTTAATCAGGAGCCTGTCTTTTACTCGCGTTCTCTGGGAAACAAAAGCCATCCCGGTTAATATAGCTGCTGTTTGCTCTCTTAAAGTGCACGCAGCAGCGTAAATGTTTTCCAGTTTATACCCTATCTGGATGGATTTTTCATATCTGTTTCTTCCGGGAATAAGCCAAGCCGGCGGCTTAAGAATCCGTGAATCAACACAAAGTTTTATCGATTTGAATCCGAACTGGCGAATTATTTATATAAAATCTGCATACTTTCTCACCAAGAAAACATCAATATTAATCCGCAATTTGCGACGACTCTAATTGTTGTGACAAGTAGCATGTGGCAATATGCACTTAATCATGAAAGCTTCTGGTATCTCGATGTTGCATTTGTTCAAATCAAACCCAAGAACGCTTAGTCATAATGAAGATGGAACACTATTCAAGAGTATCAGCGATTGTGTAATTATTTATTAATAGGGTGTGTTTTCGATTACAGCGTGATGATAAATGGTTTGATACAAATAGGTATAGATTTCGAGATGTATTTTTTTCGAGCCCAGTCGCTCTCATCGTTGGGTTTATCATGAAAACAACACTTCAGTGCTCGCGTTTAGACGAGAAGAAATTCAAGAAACGAAATAATTCAAAAACTTGCCTTTTATTAGGGTAGGGAATATTGAAAATTTTTACTTAAAATCTTGAGACACAATATCCATGAGTGAAAATCTAAAAATATTTTTCCGTTTCCGTCCACTTGAGACAATAAAACAAAAAGTTTATTTTCATATAAAGTTTGCAAGTACCAGAGTACATTTCACACTCATGACGAAATTTAAAGAATTGTTTCAAGCGCGTGTTCCAACACCTCCAAGAATTAAAGTTTTGCGAGTTTATCCCGGAGGACTGCAGACCATTTTATGACTTTATGAATGCCTTATTAGTGAATAAAAATAATCACCTAAGATCAGTTCCATGAAAGTTAAGGAAAAATCTCCTTTCAATAATATCAAAACTACAGGATTTAGTTGCGTACTTAGTAAAGATTTTTTTTATAATTTCTGAATAAAACAGCTTTGGTAAATTACGTCGTTTTATTTATTTAACCAACATATTTAATTATTGTTGTTAACAGATTGATGTTTGTTTTTAGAAATTGATATTGCGTTACAAAACCTCGTAAGTTTTTGCAAAAAGTTCCAATCCATAGTCCAATTCTAATGACAAGAAAAATTATTTCATTGTCCAGTAGTCAGTTGCGTTTGTAAGTGTTCGAGTAGCGTTGATGTAGGGAAACGGAAGCGATTGTCTGGTTGGTCTTGTAAGGCAAAGGGGATTCAGTATGGTCCAATTGTAGGGGTTGTTTGTCCATTTTGTCTGCAGATGTATGAGTCTTTCCGAAATCTTTGTCATGTTTGTGCGTTCGTATAGTAGTTGGGTGGGGGGGTTGTGTAGTGGGTTTTGGGGGTGTCTTATTCGTGTTATTAGTCTTAGTGCAATTTGTTCTGTTGTTTGTATATAACATTTTGTCCTTTCTGTTCCGTTGGTCATGAGTATATGTCCATAGTCTAGCAAGGGTCTACAAATAGCTTTATATATTTTGGTGGCGGTGTTTGTGCTAATTCCTCTGTCTTTGTAGGTTAGTGATCGGAAGTGTTTTGTTCTCTTTATTGTTTCTGCCCTGATGTTTCGTATGTGTTTAGTGAATTTAAGTTTGTGGTCAATAGTGATTCCAAGGTATTTTACGTCGTTTTTTGGTTGTGTCGTTTGGCCGTCTGCAGTTATTGTAGGGGAGTCAGCGTTGAGTCTGTGGTTTGTTATAGGGATTATTAAACCGTTCTTCCATGTTTCTGGGATTCTGCCATTTGTGATGCAGTTGTTCAATTCAGTTAGGATCAGTTTGTGTGTTTCTTGAGTTTTGGCTTTTCAAGAGTTTCGCCTTAATTTTATCCCCTCCCGGTGCAGTGTCTTTGACATGCGCTAGGGCTTCATAGCACTCTGTGTCTGTGATCAGTTTGCAGGTGTAGTCCGGTGAGCTGTTAAAATAATTCAAGTACCAGTCGTTGCTCAAGTTTCAGTTGTCATTGTCGAAGTTAGGGTTTGTCGATATGCTGAAGGCCCTTTGATAGTGCTGGCGAACGCGTCCGCTTTCTCTTTGTCTGTGTAACGTTCTATTCCGTTTTCGTCAATTGTGTCAGTAGTGCCAGTCTTCCTGTATTGCGCCAGTTTCTTAATTTTTCGCCAGTATGTTTTGCCTTTGTCCTTCTGTATTTCTTTACATGTTTCTAGCCATTTGTCTTGTCGGTATTGTCCAATCAAAGTTTTAATGTTTCTGTTAAGTTGGTTCAGTGTCTTTTTTAGGTCGTTATTTTGAGTGTTTGTATATAGTCTGTACAGTTCTCTCTTATGTTTTATTAGTCTCAGTATGTATTTGGGCAGTGAATGTCGGTAGAAAGCATTTTTTATTTCCGGGCTAAATTTTCGTATGGCTAGTGTAAGTTGTTGTTGTATGGTTTCTATTGAAATGGGCTGTGCTTGTGATTGAATGTAGTCATGTATATGTTGTTTCACTATCACATTATTTTAATTAAAATACGTTTTCAAATTTCTCAATTAAAGAGTGTAACCGTTTTTCGCTTCTCCTGTAAATTTATTTAAAAAAAGACTTACGAGGTTTTGCACTTTACATTTGCACTCGATATGTTTAGTCCTTATTTACGCAGTAACCTTTCCTGACAGAAAAACGTTTATTGTTGCTACCACACTGCAAATATCCTTCAATTTTGCACTTTCTGCTGCTAATGTGATTCAACTTCAAGTAATTTACTTCCAATAAAAATCCTTGAGAAATCGAGTGTGAGAACTGGGTTGTGATAACCCAGTCGATGATAATACAGACTTGATGATTAAAGGCACATTATTTTTTTCGAAACAACCAAGTTTAGTCTGGGAATTAAATTTACTTATTGAAATATGTTAATTCCTTTATAAACACTAGGACAAAATGTGCCTTGATTTTCCGCTAATAAACGTAAACGAGGCCGTGCAATTGAAAAACAATTTTGTAGAGTAGGGGTTACAATTGAAATGAAAATTGACTTCAATTCAATCAAGAAAAAGTCCGAAGTGTGAATACAAGGGCCTTGGTAAAGCACACTCGTCGATATAGATATTTCTGATAGAATACAATTTGCATGCTTTCACGTTTATCACGGGGCAAACCTAAAAGCCTGAGGATTATGAAAGGAAAATTGGTTTTCGTGGGATCCTTTATACCCACATTCAACACCATTCCCTCTTTTTATATCAGATGATTTGATTGGATGAGCTAGAGACTTTTCCGATGAAAGAGTCATATTTTTGGAGCAACCAAAATCCTAAGAATTCGATCAAAATTCTCATCTATACTAAATTCTACAAATTTTTAATTTGAGGTCCTTTGAGTTTCTTTAGTGTTTATCCATCCAGAATGGTTCCGTTAATTTGCCGAGGGAGTTCAGGAGGGAAATTGGCCTATAAGAGGCGGAATCAGTGGGGTTTTTGCCCGGCTTTAAGATAGGAATGATTACAGCGTTTTTCCAGTACTGTGGAAAATGCTGCAATTTAAGGACTGCGTTGACTATTTGTACGATTAGCCCAATAGTTTTCCGCGGTAAGTTTTTGAGGGGTAAATAAGGAATGCCGTCTGACCCGGGGGTTTTTCGGCTAGGGAGGCGCCGAAGACACGATTGTATCTCCGGCGGGGTTGCTATATAGGAATGCAAAATCGAGGGTGGGATAGGATACTTCCGTTCTACAAAAACAGCGGTCGGTATTTCTATCTCGTCATCCTGAAGGGCTGGTTGGACTTTGTGTACTTCTGCCAAAAAGTCGGCGAGCAGTTCGCACTTGTTTCTGGTGGTAATGTAACTCCGCCCCCCTTTTTCAAGAGAGGGAACTTGCTCGTAGCCTTTTCGGAGAGTTCTCGACAGTTTCCACAAAGAGTTGTCACGGGGGGTTAGATTGTGTAGGTTTTCCCCCAGGTCAAATTCCTGTATACGGAAATTTCACGCTGTATGTCTCATGCAAGCTCTGCTGCCCTTATACGATCGGCAGATTGTGTGAATCTCTGTCAACGCTTCCTGATTCGATTTTTCGCCTTAATAAGGTCCAGAATTTCCTCAGGAAGGTTGTCCCGCCGAGGCCTGTTCGGAACTTTTTGGCCAAAACTTGCTGTGTCCGTTGTATATTCCTTGTCAGACCTTTTACTGCAAGCTCTAAAGCCTCGACAGTATCGATCTGTGTCGGAACACGCGTCAGGTCTTGTCTTGTCTTATTAAATCTCGAATATCAAGGTAATTGGGCAAATGGTCACTGATGAGGGGGTATATAACCACCATCTCCGTGAGATTGGTGAGTCCTCAGAAAGTTAAACAGTATTTGGAAGAAATAGAGCAAATAGAGATGAACGATGTAAATAATCAAATTTCGAAATATTTTCAGTCGCATTCTCAATACTGTAAGCAATTATTATTATTTTATTTAATTATTTAGATTACTTCATTACCTCATTCTATACTATTTTGGTTAACTGTTTAGTATTATCATGAGCCTAAAGCATAATAGACACAATTTTGAGCTGGTTTAGCACAATTTAAAACGTTCTCAAAAGCAGAAAAGCTTTTGGTTGTTACTTTTTTCAGAAAGTGAGACAAACTTAATCTCATAATCATTTGACAAATTGCATTAACTTGAAAAGTATCTCGTTAGGAAGGTGAGTAATCAACATTTCATAAGAAAAGTAACGAAAAACCTCTAAGTTTTCCCATTGTCATTGTTGAGAGATTAAACGCCTCCAACCTGGGGTTGCGAAACCGGAAAAATCTGAAAGGTACAACATCAGGAAATCCGATTTAAAAACTTTCCTTAAGTTCACAGTTAACACTCGAAAGCCTTTTGACCTCAATGAAATGGGGAAAAAGCGTCTGAAAAATAGGATTTGTAAGGTCACAATAACGACTGAATTCCATGCGCTCTGTATTCCATGCGTGCCACATCCCATTCCATTCAGGCCAGATGAGCGTGAACATTTTCGATGGTGGTGTTTAGGGAGAAATAATGCCCGAAAAGAAATGGTTTCGACGCCAAAATAGTTTATTTGAATGTCAAGAGCCAAGATAAGTCGAAGTCGAACTTTTTGCTTATTTCGTTCTGATTTTAGTGAATTCACTTTTGACGATTCAACATTTAGTATAGAAGATGTTTTAATGGCTTGTATTTGCGGTTGAAATAATTTGTTATTTTTTTCACTACAAACAGAGCCAAAAACTCACCACCTCTGAACTATAGCCTTCAAAATTTGCTCGTTTTTAGACAATTGATTGAAAAATATTCTAAATATTGGCAAAAATTACGCTTTTTAACATTGCTGGAAATCTCCACCTCTACTTCACAGTGTATTTTTCTTCCGCCTTCCTCTACCTGCTAAGCTATATTGCCTGACATTACGCGTACTATAAATCCAGCTTTAATCATGTTTTCCACTTGGGTTTTGTTGCATTTTCATGGAAAAATATAATTTAAAACGTAATTTTTCTGCATTATTGCAGTATCGCCCCGGACTTGGCAAATTACCCAGATGTTCGGGAAACTGACGGTTTGAATTAAACTACACTTACCTTCTCTCGCTCTAGAAAACGAGGCTCATAAACTGAACGAGTGTGCAAAACGTGGAGTTGTCACAAACATTTAAGTGATTGAGTGTATGTTACCGCCGCTTACTAGTTATTACGATAGTCATCCTGGTACTTTGCAAAATAGCTTGCTGCTTTGTATTCTTCATCCTAATGGATTCGAAGCTGCTTCTTGGCACGAGTGTACGATGTGTTTTAACTTTTCGTTGCCAAATAAGATTTTACCAATTCAAGGGATGAAATATTGCTGAATGTTGAGGTCATTTTTATGTTTTTTTCGATTATTTGTGCCTACAGGATTTCCAATTATATGGGTAATTCCGCACGATTAGAACTGCATTATTCTTTATAACTAAGAAGGGCTACATTCCGTATTATGGCCGGGGTTAACTTTGATGGTAGCGTAACATATTAATTTACAAATTTGTCGAGAAAACGCCAAACAATTCTTAATTGTGATTATTTGAAAACTGTCGAAAGCAAATTAAAAGAAATTTAACATTTCACCAAAATATAATTAATTTTTGCAAAAGTGGTGGCCGTTTCCAGTTTTGGGAAATTGGCATATTACCATTTCCAAGCAGAAAAATAGTAAGTTCCAACACTTTCTACTTCCATAGTTTGAAGAAGTCTGCCGATTTCATCTATGCGTCTTTTTATCAGTAGGTAATTCTTTTTTGTCAAGTTTTGAATGTTATTCTGAAATTTTGCAATTGCTTTTTCAAATAGTGTTATTTGTTTTTTCTTTATTTTTAATTGAAACTCGACTGCTAGGTAATATTGTTGTTGCTTTTTCAGCATTGTCTTGATCTAAATTACTTGGAATCGCTTTTACAATAGACCCAAGAGCATTATTTAGTCTCCGCTTTTCTCTTGTATTGTAAAGGTTATAGTGAAAATGTGTTAAATTTTACTAGTCTAAAAACTTTATTCTAATTTTTTCAGACCTGCATTGCTAGGTCGATATTTTGTCTTTCATACACTAGGAAAAAGTATAGCGCTTAATATTGTCAAGGCGAGGTTTAATAATAGAAAAAACGAATTGATAAAACCATTTTTACCAGAGAGAAGTACAGTTTAAATGTGAATTTTTATATTGTCTTCTTGTGATAGTTGTAAAAACTTATTTTTATATTCGTCGCAACAAGAACAATGTAAAAATTCAAGCCAAAGCAACCAATATAAAAACTAGTATTTGAACAATGGATCGCAAGAACTGTGAACTAAACCCCTTCAGACATTGACTCATACCTTCCTAGTAAGACTCTTTTGAATCAGAATGAGAAAAAAGAAAATCTAGTTCGAAATCACCAATTTCGTTTCAGCAAGAAAAAAATGGAACAAACGAACAAGTTCCATTTACATAAGGGTACATTTACCGGTTCGTTAAAGAAGTGCTAACTGTGGGATTTTCAAGATCGTGTTACAAGGAGACAATTTGCAAATGTTCACAAATATGACCTGGTTCTATCCCTAGGAATTATTTACGGTTGAGTTATTTAAATAATTAAGAGCTTACAGCTCGTCCAACAACCCTGGAGGAAGTGCAAAGAAGCATTAGGGAGCAAATTTGCGCAATTCGGCCAGAAATATTTAGTAAGGACCTAGTAATATTGTATATAGTTGGGAGAACCGTTGGTACATTTACAGCAATAAAATAGCATAAACTTACGTAAGCCTTAGTTCCTTCCTTTCTACTAGTCACCTACAAGTTGTTCTATTATTTTGCTGAAAATCACCAACTATTTTCCATTAGTAAATAAATTATTCAACTGCATCCAACCATCTGGACCTTTGAAGTTGTGGCAAATTTTGGAGTTTCATCAGACTGACATTGTAAGCCCCAGGAAACTGATCTGGGTCGAATGTATTCCCCTGGAATTGCAGAGAGAGATCCACGTTGCACCTAAAGTGTCTATTGACAGAAGTTCCTACATATGCATGAGAACTATCCACGTGGTAATGGAATTTGTGGCTTAATTCAAACGTAGCTCTCCACTCACAAGTCAATACAGTAATTATATTACTGACAACGAACTCATTATACCAATCTCCTCTGAAAGCTCCACATTTTGTTCCAGAAATTCCCTTCAAATTAATGTAGTGCATTCAGATTTGTTAACTTCTGTGAAGTTTATATAATTTTAAAATAATGAAATTTCATCATTCCTCTCTATGATATCGCCCGGCTAAAACGAATCGAAAATGCTATTATTGTATTACGGACGCAAAATAGATTTAATTTCAAACAGAATTCAGAGCAAATTGATTTTGGATTTCGTAGACTACACAGAAATGCTTTTAGTATCTATTACACTTACTAAATATTAGATAGAATGCCTATCTGTTCAATTATCATAGAAGGTTAAATCTATTTTAGGTACTTATGTGACATTGATTATTTAGTGTGTGCTTTTCTAGAAGCCCTTTGTTACCTACCATATTATTTACCAGGTTTTGGCCAATAACTTTTTACAGTGCACAGCATCATAAATGCATATTTTGTTTGTAAGTATCAATGAAAGTGATAAATTGTATCCACATACACAAACTCAGATTTAGTGTCAGATTTTGAAAAAAAAAAACGGTTTAATTTGATTTATTTATGAATATTATATTGCCTTTTTTTAATAAAAATGATGACAATCAACACCAATTTTCTTATATTACTCTGATTTAATATTTGTCAGTGTGTTCCGAATTTACATATGTAGGTTCTCAATCTCCGCCTGAGTCTTCCGATGAAGAGGATTGAGTATCTCATCGAGTGGCACTGCCGGTCCCAAGCCCGGATAAAGGAGGATGGTTCTTAGGTGAGCTACCTGAGGTAAAAACCCATACTGGCTCACAGAACTGCAGATACAGCCTCGGAAACCGGACGGAACTATCAGATGACGACACACGCCAGGACATTGGAAAAACGAATTGGAGAGCGAATTTCGAGAGACTTCCGGAAATAGTCCTAGAAAACAACCCGCTCGGATTAAGACCTCCCGGGAGGCGAGCTAAAAGATGGAGAGATAGTTGGCCATCTACCTCTCATGAAAAGATGCAGAGACATCTTCAGAATTAACAGATCGATAGATCTCCAAGAAGTAGAAGAAGAAGAAGACGGTTTTGAATCTATTCTTTCCTGTCTTCTCTTTCCTGCATAAACTAACAACAAAATATCGTTGTATCAAGCAGCCAAATACGAACGCGAATAATGAAACTTAAAATATATCTATTTCATTGTGTTGAAGAAATAAGTGAAAGTATAGATTGATATCCCATTCAATTTGCATCACCCCTCGTAATTGAAGTAATCCGTTTCGAGTGAGCTCCTGTGAACTCGGCTATCACTGTTATTATGCCCCGAAGTGAGAAACTCATATAATCGGAAATGGTCTTTGTCTTCGCTGTCCGATATACGGGTGCTCATATTTTTTCACAAACAAATAAACAAAATATTTTTTCTATGAGCGCTAAACTCTTCATTGCTAGATGAAATGGATTTACATAAATTGCTAATACCTAAGTTCCAGTTGCCTTCTTTTGTTAGGGAGATTTCCAAAAAATATTAAGTTTAAATGCATGCAATGCGAAGGGTTTTTAAACCAGTACATGTTGGCAATTGCTTCTTACACATTTAGCTCACAGTTTCTACCATATTCGCTAAAATATGGAAACTAAATAAACAATTTATAATAATAATTTAAACATAAAGAGACATATTTGAAATAACAAATACAGGCAAAATCGGAAAAATTAAAAACTGATCGGGCAGAAAGACCGATAGGTCGATAGCCTTTTTTCGAAATAAAGATGTTTTCTACTACTACTAAAAACTGATCTTCGCCGAATAAGAGAATCGATCACAAACCATTATTGGGCCGTTATATTAGAAATATTTCGGTCGCTTAGGCCAATATTCACGTTATTTCCGTTCGTCACGTTTCTTTCCGGAGGAAAGCCCATAATGAGCCTTATTTGTCAGTTTATCATTCATCAAAAGCACATGATTTTACTCTACTTTTTCCTCGATAAATCCCGTTGTATATGCCACAAAGAAGTCCCTAGCAGCCACAAAGAAAAATTATTTTTCTACTGAAAAACTTTGGTTAAAAACAGTCGACTATTATTAAAGAAATTGCAAGCAAAATGTGATGTATCTGAATACAACTTGATCAACTTTAAAAGTAAAAAGTTGCCTGTTAATTTCTTTCAAACTCGAGAACAAGTTCTTAAGAAAGTACGCCGGTGGCAGGGAATGTTCAGTAAATTATTTTACAAAAGCCGGAATTCTTGTAGTTTTTCCATTAAAGTTTCCGGAAAGTTTGCGTTAGTCTGAAAAGTTCGACGAAATTAATAGGAAACTCCGAGCGGACATACGAAATTAACTGTATAATTATTTCTTTATGCCAACGTGACGGGGCATATTTTAAATAAATGTACTACTGAGAAATGGATTCGAACAGTTCATCAACAAATAGACTAGAGAAAATGAGAAAATTCTTCGCTTGCAATTCAAATTGCTGCTTGTCGAAAACTTGTTTTTACAAATAATTTGCAAAAGCAAGGACTTGAAAAATAATTTAAAGAAGCAGTAAGTGAAGTTAATTTTTATTTAATTCTTTTGACAATTAGTAAAATTAATTATCAATAACACATTACGTATATTAAATTTCCATTGAGAAAGTAAAGCAGTTTATTTAATTCAGTCAGTTATCAACATTTATTATTTCTACATGCTATATATAGGAGTTTTAACCTATAGCAACTTTCTTATTTCTGTTTCTTTCCCTAGGAAGGAAAGTTTGCTTTTTTCTCCTATATTAAAAATAAGTTTTCCTAAGGAAACCTTATTTTATTTTCTTTCCCTCGGAAAGTTTCCATCCGATTTAAGTTACCATTAGATATCACTGTCAAAGAAGGTTTGTGTTATTTTGTGTTAGTTTTTATGTGATTTATTGTGTTTATTATATTTTGAGATGATTTTCTCTTATGATAAATAGATCATTTTTACCAGAGGTTTGCGTTTTTTAACCCTCCCCCTCCTTCTAAGAATAGAAATTAGCTTAAAAAGCCACAAACTGAAGAAAGCGAAAAGTGGGCAGTTCAACATTTGCAAATTTAAATATTCGGGCCTTTAGTTCTCCACTTGTAGCGGAAACACTACTTTAGCAAATCTTAAGGATCGAAAAAGGGCTTGTAGCCTCTGGTCTGCTTTCTTCAACTAACTTATAGGATTGAAAATTGGCACATAAACACAAAATTGAAGAATGACAAAAGCGAGAAGTTCAACATTTGCAGCTTCAAAAATTGCGGCCTTTATTTCTCCACTTGTAATGAAAAAACTGCTTACAAAAATGCAGAAATTCAAAATTACCTTAAAAACACATGAACCGAAGAACGACAAAAGAGGCCTCTAACATCTGCAGACTCACACATTTTTTCATGTCTGCACTTGTAACTGATACCCTGTATATGCAAATTTACAATTTCGAAAAGCGGCTTGTAGCCTTTGGTTTGTTCTGTTCATTTCTGCACTTGTAACAGACACTATGTTTAAGCAAATTTTAAAATTTTAAAAACGATTTGTAGCCTCTGGTTGACTTTCTTCAGTCCACTTGAAAGATGGAAAAAACATAAAAATTGAAGCAAGGCAAAAGTGAGAACTTCAACATTTGCAGATTCAAATATTGCCTCCTTTATTTCTCCACTCCAATTAATATCAGAATATCATCATATTTTTATTCATAATGAATCTGAAAAAGATTCACAAATATTTTGCTAGTGGAATGTTACATGAAACTTAGAAATGTGTGAAAAATACCATTTCTCGAAAGGTTGTCGAGATGAACCTTTTCATTTAAGTGCCACCTCGTCCTTAAAAAATGCGACATTCAAACATTAAAATCTTAAAATTAGCTCTATGTTTTTCAACATTTTCATAGGGTAGACAGCGAAGAAATATATATATAAACCCAATTATATAAGCCAGGAAAGTTTAATTAAAAGTTTCCAAAGGGGATTTATTTTTTTATGGCAAATAAATTAAAACTTTTATAATACGCAGCGCGGCGACTTTTAGCCTTTTCAGCTGAAATGTTACGTTAGTTCACTGTTGCCGTGTTATAACTTGAGCATTAAAAAGGGGATGAGCAGGTGCTAATAATTAATGCACAGTTTACAAAAAAGGACCACTTTTCACTACGACTTAATGAAAAATGTTAATGTTTGATTCTATTAACAGTTATTCTACTTATAAATTTAGTTTTATTTCAGCGAGTGTTCTCGAAACAGTTACAAACACTTTATAAAAATGTAAACTACTTAGCTAAATCCATATATCACTAGGTTGTTAAATATTATATATATGAAAACAAGGTATACAAAAATTTTATTCACATGTGATTTTGTGTAATATTTTCCTTTTATGTTAAACGAGCTTTTATGGTTGCATCCGAAATCATATAAAAAATTCCAAAACATATCAAATTTTGACTAATACATATTATACACATGGTCAACCGTGGATTCAAAATAATTTCAAGGAGAGTTGGCAAATACAGCGTGTTGAAAGTTAGAAGTGTTTAGAAGAACCACGGCTTTAAAATAGAAAAATACCATTTATGGGTTAGCGGTTGGGCGTTTTGAATTAAACTTGCTGAAAAGTCGAGACGTTTGCAAAAATATTCTTTTCTGTAAAAGTTTATTTCCGCAAAGGATTGGGATTCTCTCTTTCGAATTATTGATTGTTAATGGATCGTTTTATATATACGACCAGCAACATAAAATGTATTAAAGTTTAGAACTTACAAAATCGTCTCAGTGCAATCCGCTTTACAAAATCTACTTATCAGTTCTTCATTCTTAAATTAAATTTTAAGCTTCTTAGAATGCTTCGGGCGTATGTCCAGTACATAAAGCCTTTATCTAGCTAGGGATATAAGTCCATAACAATAGCACATTCAATCTTGGAAATGTCAAACACGACGATACGCACACATATACGTTTAACAAAGGTTTCTTTTCAAGGCATTTTACATCTACGGGTATATAAAAATGTCGTTCGTTTTTCTCTTTTAAGATAGGTTGCTAACCAATCAACATTTTTCTGAACTGCAATAAGCCGTAAAGTTAAAACATAATGGTTAGTGTGCGAATGAATCACTTCCTTGTTTATAATGCTTTATATTCATTATTCCATTTGGCTAAAATTATTAAATTAAAGAAATAAATTGATAAAATAAAAATAAAAAGGTGCTCAATGTATTTAAACAATAACTAAGACGCAACATTAAAAATATTCACAAGAAACTGCGTAGAAATAGAACTAAAATCGAACTAAGGATACAGGATGATTCACAACCTTAAGGATACAGAGCAGGGGCGTGTAGAGGACCTCAAAACAAGTCGAATTGCAATTCAAGTTTTTATTAAAATTATATTAAAATCACCCAGAAACACTACATGGACTTATGTTTGTGCAAATAACTCGAAAACGAAGGCAGATATGAAAAAACTGCAAGAAATAAAAAAAATCTTAAATTGAAAAACAAATTCAAAAATTTGTTCGGTCGAAGTCAGTGGCGCACCACAAAAAACTGCCTCTTGATGAAAAAACCACCCTGTAGATTTTCGCAACCAGTTGGCTTACCTACGAGTAAGGGGTCTAAACAGTAGCCTACGTTCAAAATTTGAGCAAAATATCTCATAAACCGTGGGAGTATCTCGTTAGCCATGGGCTTGAGAAAAAAACTTAAATGGAAGCTCGACTTGTTTTGAGGTCGTCTGAGGACTTTTAAGGAATCACCCTGTATATTGTTATACAAAACACATAAAGGCGGCAGACAAATCCAACTGTTAGGAAGGAAGGAAGGTATGAATCCTACTCAGTTTAAAGATCAAAATAAATAAAATTTGCAAAAAAAATTAATCAAGAAAGACCAGTCAAATGTGAAGTTGGAAGCAACTATATACACAAACTGATGATGGTGGATAAAGACACCGAAACGTATTTGTAACATTTTAAATAATAAACAATAAAATTGACTGAAACCCAGGAATACATTGGAATGAAAAAAAATTAAATTATGAGACTGAAATAAAAATATTTTGAAAGGAACTTACATTTTATTACAATTTTATAGATCAAATTACCTGAAACGATGGTATTTACAGTAATAGCAGGATACACGGTGTGAAAACATTTGTTACAATTTGGAAACAGCTTGGGTTCGAGGTTTTGCTGAATGGTCTATTGATTGGTTTTTCTTGGTTATCTTTAACGATTTTTATGATTTATAACACTTCATTTTATTTTAATCTAAAATACTATAATGCGTTTTAGCGTTTGTCTTACTTTACATTAATTCTAGGGTTTAATTTCGATTAAAATTCATTTCGCTTTCTTCATTGTGCAGATCAGACGAATTCTACCTTATGTATACATTGCGCCGCAAATTTAACGCTTAGGCTATATATTCCCCATTTTTTGAGAGTAATTATTTTAATTTTTTAAATGGTAATCGGATTTGAACAATTTTTATATCGAGTCATAAGATAAGCTCAAAAATTTAATAAAGCTGTTGTACAGAGTGTGTGGCAGTGACGTGTTTTCTAGGTCATATTTTAAATCAATCTGCGAGCAATATCGGATAGCTCACACAGAAGAAAAGTATACGTTGTTATAGCCTCATGTCCTCTGAGTAATTTCGATCTTTAATCGCCTGTTTATATTGAGCCATTCGAGAGATGTCCATTTTTTCTGTCGATTTACATTTTCCACACCAAATTTATTCAAACTTTCTTTTTTAATTCCGACGAAGTATGTGCAAGCAAAATATTATTACAATCGTAGAGCTCTCGACTTCTGTTTATTTTGTTCGACTCCAACTCCATAACAGCACAAAACAGAAAAAAAATTTATCGTTAGGCGTGAAAACAAGAATGCCTTATCCTTAAAAGACAAAAAATTTAACAACTTAATTGACAGGCACACAGAGCGACAAAATAAACAGTGCAAAATCAACTTCTAATGAAATGTTTGCCGATCCTTTTTCCACAAATTTTATTCGCAAATAAAACATAATTAAAGGAAATTTTGTGCGGAAAATGTGTCCGGTCATAAAAAATTTATATCTCTCGAATGGCTTAGTATAAAAAGACGATTAAAGCACCAAATTACTCGAAAGACATGAGACTATACATCGCATTTTGCCATCTGGGCTATCCCATATTGCCCGCAGAAATATTTAAACTTTGATCCGAGAAAACATGACATTATTTAAACACCCTGCACAAAACGTTTACTTCATTTCTTTGTTTATGTTGAAACTCAAATTTTGTCCAAGAATAGAGCTATGATTCGATAAAATCATTCTTCAAATCGGATCGCCGACTCAGAAAATATTCACAGTCAAAAGTTAGGGAATATTTGCGACGCAGTGTATAACCAATTACCATAAATTATAGTCAAATTTCATCAATTCTAAGCTTTTGCAATGGTTTGAAATACTGCTTTATAACTAAAATACTCTGAACTGAAAGAGAACGGAAAAATAATATTGTACACAGAAAACTCGAATCGATTAATTGATATTCCATAAACCAAAAAAATTGGCGACTTTTAGTCTGTAAATTGGAGATGTCGTTTTTGATGTACCAATTGTTACCATTTGCTTTAGCATTTTTATACAGTTCGCTTTTTTTGAATTTTTGTCTTTTTATAGTCAATTTCTGTATGCATTCATTTCAGCTCTAAATTAATGTTAAAATTGAATGTGCTGGAAATCTACTTGAGACAAGAACGAGTAAAGCTGTATCTCTACCCAAAGACTACAACTCGATGTGAAACAAAGTTACTACAGAATTTAACTAAAAATACTTCATACAAATTAGTTGCTTATGTGAATAGCAAAAAGTTCTTTGAAATCCATTTCTAATAGAAGAAAAATAAGTTATTTATCAGATGTTTTAATAGTATCCGACAAAGTATAGCATTGTCATCGGCGCCTACTCATGCTAACATCGTGTTCATTACCTTAAATTGAATTCTCCCATCGAAATACTAGGGCGTGGATGGGCTAAAATAAACCAAGGAGCGGCCAGTCATAGTTTACTGGATGCACCAGGGGTAAAATATGTCGACACACGATGGAAGGAAATGTATGCTTAGTATTAATCAGGCTTTAATGATAAATCCT
This sequence comes from Dendroctonus valens, assembly GCA_024550625.1. NCBI lineage: Eukaryota > Metazoa > Arthropoda > Insecta > Coleoptera > Curculionidae > Dendroctonus > Dendroctonus valens. The sequence goes on from JAJTJO010000898.1 coordinate 704,854, forward strand.
GCAAGCGAGCTAAATAAATTTATAATAAACTTCCCTGTGATAAATCATTTTTGCAGTTAACTACGTAGCTGTACTGTTTACGTATAACTCAAAAGCCCATGCTAGGACCAACCCGGTTAACAATGATTGACGGTCAAAATTGATAACTGCTATATTTTAAATTATTTGTATAACTTTTATTTGATTATTCTTTTTCCTGACTGTACTTTAATTCATTCCAATGTATTCCTGGGTTTTCAGTCAATTTTATTGTCACAATTATGGTGTTATGTGATGAGCCCTGCGTTTCGTCCCGGGTCTACCTATTGGACTCGTCAGTAAGGCTTAGGTAGACCCTGCCTTATACGCCGGACACCGGTTATACGCGTTCGGACGTAAATGAACCGAGTCGACGTAGATCTTGTGCGGTGAGATGTTGGCAACCCGTGTTGCCGATGCTGCCACTCGTTCCATTCTGCTTTTGTTCCCAAGCATCTATCTTTGTATATTCTTTTTCCTGACTGTACTTTAACTTTTATTTATTTATTTGCAGTTGTGTCGGACGGATCAAAAATAGTAGTAGTAATAGTAAACATCTTTATTTCTAAAAAAGGCTATCGACCTATCGGTCTTTCTGCCCTTGTTTAATACATGTAGTCTTAATCTAAATAAAAAAACAAAGATGAAAATTCTCTTATTCTAAGTTAATAATCTTATTAAATAAACTTTCCAATTCTAATGACAAGAAAAATTTATTTTAGTGTCCAGTAGACAGTTGCGTTTGTAAGTGTTCGAGTAGCGCTGATGTAGGGAAACGGAAGCGGGATTGTCTGGTTGGTCTTGTAAGACAAAGGGGATTCAGTATGGTCCAGTTGTAGGGTTTTTTTTGTCCATTTTGTCTGTAAATGTATGAGTCTTTCCGAAATCTTTGTCATGTTTGTGCGTTCGTATAGTAGTTGGGTGGAGGGGTTGTGTAGTGGGTTTTGGGGGTGTCTTATTCGTGTTATTAGTCTTAGTGCAATTTGTTCTGTTGTTTGTATATAACGTTTTGTCCTTTCTGTTCCGTTGGTCATGAGTATATGTCCATAGTCTAGCAAGGGTCTACAAATAGCTTTATATATTTTGGTGGCGGTGTTTGTGCTAATTCGTCTGTCTTTGTAGGTTAGTGATCGGAAGTGTTTTGTTCTCTTTATTGTTTCTGCCCTGATATTTCGTATGTGTTTAGTGAATTTAAGTTTGTGGTCAATTGTGATTCCAAGGTATTTTACGTCGTTTTTTGGTTGTGTCGTTTGGCCGTCTGCAGTTATTGTAGGGGAGTCAGCGTTGAGTCTGTGGTTTGTGAGCAGAAGTTGGTTTTTTGACGCGTTTGGTGTTAGTCTCCATTTATAAAACCATGTCATTGTGTTGTTTGTTAGTGTTTGGAGTCTTTGAGCTGCTCTCTCAGTAGTTTTGTCATGTACAATAAGTGCCGTGTCGTCTGCGTATTATAATATGTATGCCGATCTGTCGATTTGATTTTTGTCTGGTAAGTTGTAATTGTATATGTCATGGCAGTATATATTGTAGAGAAACGGTGAGAGCGGGGATCCTTGAGGGAGCCCTTGTTCAGGGGAAAAAGAAAATGACAGTGTTTTGTCAATTCGTACTTGTAGTTGTCTGTTTTCTAGTAAGTTCTTTATGGTGTGTAGTAGATATGTTGGTGTGTGTAGTTTGTATAGTTTGTATAGTAAGCCTCCATGCCAGACACTATCAAAAGCCTTGTTCATGTCCATAAACATGCAAGCTGTCTTTCTGTCAGTTAGGTGGGTAGTTTGTTTATTGTTGGCCAAAATAAAGAGCGGATGAACAGTCGAGTGATGCTGTTTGAATCCAAATTGGTAGGTAGGTGATCAAAAATATTTTATACGCGATTCAAAATCCGTTATGCTTCTTGCGTTGCACTTTATTCTATCTGATCAGTAAAAGTTGTGCCTAATAATGCTTTGAAAATTGAGTTTTTTAATTGCTTGTAGTCTTTGTGATTTTAATTAATGTATAATTTAGTTTAATATTTTTGTAGATATTTGTGTTTATTTTGTTTGCATCCATCACCATTTTTACTTTTAGTCAGTCGACATTTGGCAATTCGTAACCAAAACTTTTCAGGCAAACCCATACACAAAAATTCCAGAAGATCTGGATTAGGGGAGCATGATGCTCAAGCCATCCCTCCTAAAATTCTAGTGCTTCTCCATTCACACATTTCCATCAAAACTGCCTTCAAATATCCAAAAAAAAATTTGCGATCCAGCCAGTTAATTTACTCCAAGATACTCCAGGAATATAATTTCTCTCCCGCATCAAAACTAATAGCGAAGCTATTACAAGCTCTATCTGGATGATTGGTCAATAAAACAGTGAAGCTAACGATTGCCTCGTTAGATTTAGGTACGATCCAAACTTTGATCGTTGATGTCCGTTTTAAAAGGAAAACTTGGGCCAACTATGAAGTTATCAGGCGGAGTGCAAAAGTTGGTTGAGCATCTCTAATGGGCCAACCCTATTAGGTCGAGTGTCCCTTTGGAAAATTAAGTGTGACAAACCCATTTCTAACATGAACTTCACCTAACTTCATTGAAAGAGCAATTAAAAGTTGGAGGCGTCGCGCGGCAGTTTCCATACAAATAATTATTAAATGAGTTAATTGCTGTTGGTAACTTGATATAGGTAATTGTTTTTCCTGAATTACTGTTTGTTGTTCGGGTGAAAAGAAGAGGTGTTGTTGAAGTTAAGTTGCTTAAAGAGGAAAGGAAGGGAAAATTTTACCTAATTTTAGTGCATTTGTTTAAAAAAAACTTAAATTGACTATTACCTTGTGTTCGAGCGATCATGGAACGGTTGATTGATCCTACTGAAGATGTCTAAAAAGAAGGAAAAACGCATTAAAATACAGTGAATGAACGAATCATTTACTTGACAACAGAAGTAAATTCTTCACGTGTTGTCAAAGCTTGGTGCAAATCAGTCGAGTGGTTTTCGTCAGAACTATTTTTAAACTTTTTTTAAACTAAAACTGGGTTTTTGAGGGATTTTCATTCCTCCGTCCCGCAGGTTATTTTATGAAATCTGGGATAGATATAGACATGCGGATTCCAATAGTCAATAACTCAAGCCTTTCTTCAAGTGACGTGGAAATTTCATGCAAATCAGTAGTCATTTTTGTCAGAGCAATTTATAAACTTAGCGAGATTTTGCGGGGTTTTCATTCCTCCGCTCCGCATCTTATTTTTTAAAATCTGGGCCAAATATAGACATGCGGATTTCAGGGTCATTAACTGAAGCCCTTCTGCAAGTGTGGCCAAAATTTAATGCAAATCAGTAGAGTGGTTTTTGTCCGAAGAATTTTTCAACTTTGCGGGTTGGTTAGGGATTTTTGATCCTCCGTACAGCAGCCCATTTCATAAAAGCTAGATATAAACATGCGATTTCTAGCAGGCAATGACTGAAGCCTTTCTTTAAGTGTGACGGAAATTTGTTGCAAATCAGTTGACTCGTTTTTCTCAAAGCAATTTATAAACTATTCGGGTTTTTGAGGGATTTTCATTCCTCCGTCCCGCAGCTCATTTTCCAAAAGTGGGATCGATATAGACATGCGGATTTCAATAGCCAAAAATTCAAGCCTTTCTTCAAGTGCCGTGGAAATTTGATGCAAATCAGTAAAGTCGTTTTTGTCAGAGCAATTTATAAACTTAGCGGGTTTTTCAGAGATTTTCATTCCTCCCCACAGCATCTCATTTTTCAAAATCTGGGCTAAATATAGACATGTGGATTTCAGAGTCAATAACTGAAGCCCTTCTGCAAGTGTGGTCAAAATTTAATGCAAATCAGTAGAGTAGTTTTTGTCAGAACAATTTTTAAACTTCGTGGGTTTTTGAGGGAGTTTTATTCCTCCGTACCGCAGCCCATTTCATAAAAGCTGGGATAGATATAAACATGCGATTTCCAGCAGGCGATAACTGAAGCCTTTCTTTAAGTGTGACGGAAATTTGTTGCAAATGAGTCGGATCGTTTTTGTCAGAGCAATTTATAAACTATGCGGGTTTTTGAGGGATTTTCATTCCTCCGTCCAGCAGCTCATTTTATGAAATGTGGGATAGATATAGACATGCGGATTTCAGAGTCAATAACTGGAACCTTTCCTGTAGTGGGGTCAAATTTTAATGCAAATCAGTCAAGTGGTTTTCGTCAGAACATTTTAAAACTTTGCAGGATTTTGAGGAATTTTCATGCTTCCGTCCCGAAGCCCATTTCATAAAATTTGTGATAGATATAGTCTGGGGGTTTTTGGTGGTCGTTAAAGCAAATCATTTTCTCAGAGCAATTTTTAAGTAGTCAGTAACACACTCTATAAAATTCGAAGAAACCCAGCATCTTTCCAAAACAACGAGCTACTGCCCCCGACTAATAAAAAAAAACATTGACGTCCATAAGCGCAATAAAAACTCCAACAAAAAACATGAAACAATGAGACTGAAGAGCATTTGGTCTCAGGCACTTGGCAAATCGAAAACAGTGAAGATTGACACTACCTCAATACAAGAAGGATATTAGGGGATGAGCAAAGCACTTCTGCAGAAATTATGTTTCTGCAAAGCAGAAATTATGTTCCACCTCGCCCTAATAGTCTTGAAAAGTCACCACTTTAAAGCAATAGCAACGAACTCTTTTGATTCGTTTGCAATCACCTTTCCTATCAGTAACAGCTTCCGATGATGGTAAGCTGCTATCCCCTATGTGATTCATCAAACATTTCGAATTCTAATATCATAATGTTGCCGCTTGCAACGGCTTTATCTCAGCGGGATATTAATATAGCAACACCTACCATTTGCATTTACGTAGTTTCAATGTGCATATGTAGAGTATCAAGTTTTATGAATGTGCTTGCTAATTCAGCTTCCGCGTTCAGCTGAGTACACATTGGGTCTAGTTGTTCGCTAGGACGCTTTCGGGACTTGAACTAAAATATCCATGTGTCAATTCAATAATGCAGATTTATATGTAAATTGCAGGCGACATGTTTGCTTACTATGTATTTTCTTGCTTTGGATATAACAAGCACTGGTTACTTTATTGTCTTGAATTTGTTTTATCAGAATCAAGCAATTCAGTGCAGCCAGAATAGAGGCAGTAGTTCAGCCTTTGTTGCACTGATTTATTAAAAGTAGAAGTTAAGGACGTTCTTTGCTCGTCAACATCGCAGTGCACAGACGAGTTATTTTTTTTTAACTTTTCAAGCACTTTTCTACAGCCCCACCTGAGGAATCACGCCACTTTTGTCCTTTGTAGTCACGACAATAAAACTAGTACATTTTTATTTCAATACACCTTAAGGAAAACAACAGCCATATGGAATGTTTTATGACAAAAGTTAACACACGCTCAAACGTCTTCATTGGGAAGTTATCTGCAAAATAAACATTACGACTTCAGGATGATTGCTAGGTTTAAAAGCTAATAGACTTTTCCCTGCTTTACTGCTTAAGCAAATTTACTGTTGTGGTATTTTATTGCTTTCCGCCGAATAAATAAGGGATTTACTTTGTGCCATTAAAGAGACTAAAGTACCCTTTAAATGGTAGAAAATGGATGTTAAACATCAACATCAAAATAAATAATCAGCTTGTAAATATTGCTGGCTGGATTTTTTTAATGTGTCTCATTTGTTTCAGGTAAGTTCCCTCTAAGCACGTCAACGCAGCAGACCAGAAAAAATTTAGTAGTTTTACGTGGAAAACTAGTAGTTTTACGTGGAAAACTAGTGGTGTAAATTGGTCGGAAGGAAACCGTAAAGGTTTATAAGTGTGCATCCGCTTTTACGAAAAGCACAAAAGCGACGAAGAGGCTATTAAGTTTCGAGTTTCATGTGTGCGGTTTTATGAAAGTGTTTACTAATTCAAGGGGCTCCTTCGGGTGGGTATTTTTCCAAATGATGCTGGTTTATAGTCGAGGTTTTCCAATTTTTTTTAATCAATTAGTTGACACTTTTGGGGTAAACAGAGTAATTGGCTTTTACTCATTGGTGTTCAGGTAAATGGCATTCGACTGCCTATCATAAAGAAGGGAATTGGAAGTAACAAATTGAATTTTAAATGAAATAGAATTGGAGCACGCGTTTTGAAATATCAATATTCCAACCATGCAGTCGAAATATTTTCGCTCAATAAAATTGCAGAGCTTACAAAATTAATGAAAGTCGGTGCACGAAAGAGAGGAGTCATATAAGAAACTAAGTTCGAATAAATTGAAAAAGTCAAAAGGAAGGAAGGAAAATTAGTATAACCCACTAACTAGCAGTAGCAGGATTTTTAGGGCTATTTCTCATACACGTTTTTGAGATAGTTGTATTACTTTTAAGACGTCGCAAAGAATAAAATATCGTTTTAATTTTAGAAAATCAATAGTGGTCATTATAGATTTAAGTCAGTTTCAAACTTCGAGTCAATATAGTTTATAGTTTATAGTCAATTCACAAATTTGTTACATTTATCCTTATGAATTTTTAACAAATATAGATAAATTGTTAATGCTTCTACAATAAATACTTCTACGAACAAAAGGAAGGAGTGGCCATGGGACGTCCAATCATCCCGGTTGTAGCAAATGTCTTCATGGAGAAATTCGAGGAAACAGCTTTGCAAGCCGCACCCTTTAAACCGACTATCTGGTATCGATATGTCGATGTCACCTTCGTGATATGCAGACATGGACGCCATAACCTGAACAAGTTCCTCGACCACCAGAACAAACAACATCCAGAGATACAATTTACCATGCAAGTTGAACAAAACCAGCAGTTGGCTTTCCTGGATGTCTTGGTATCTAGGAACTGGTACGAATTGGACCATCGGGTATATCAAAAAGCCACCCACACGGACAGATACCTCCACAAGCTTTTCAACCATCACCCGAGTCAAAAACAGGGAATCATCAAGACTCTCACGGGTAGAGCCAGGAAAATATGTGGACCCCAGCACCTATCAGCGGAACTATAGCATTTAGAAAGGGCTTTCTTTCAAAACGGATACTCTCATATTGACATCAAAAGAGCAGCAAGTGTGGACCGTGCCGAAAAGGGTGAAACCACTCAAAGGGACTTGCTGCCTTTCGTTCCCAGAGTTACAATCCGACGACAAAGATTCAGGAATGTCTAAGGTCGGTTAAGGACAGAAGACTTTCCCTCGTCACTGCAGGTATCTACCGAACCACATGCTCCTGTGGAAGCGTCTACATAGGAACCACAAAGAGATCGATTAAGACGAGGATCGAAGAACATCGACGAAATTGCAGATTGGGACATGTGGAAAAGTCCTCAGTGGCGGAACATGCCCTCAGCGAGCGAGTGCACAGCATCAAATTTGCGGAAAGTGAAGTCCTAGCCACAACAACATGCTATCGCGCCCCGACTAATACGAGAAGTCATCGAAATACACAAGCACAGCGACAATTTTAACAGAAAAGAAAAGACAATGGCGTTAAACCGAATATGGTTTCCGGCACTCACTACTGCAAAAACGGCAAGGAAAGGTAACGACACAGGACAAGAAGAAGTATAGCGTAAGGTCTCAAGCAAACCACTTCTGAAGATGCAAGCCACTCGTGCTTGCGAAACGTCAGGAAGAAATTCTTATTTTACGACGGTCTAAAAACCCGAAAAACTCACCAGTTTCAGTAACAGGACTGATTAGGTGAAACAATTCGTATCTGGAAAACAGGAAAATATAATATAGAGGACTTGTTTCTTGTCTTTTGCTGACTAGGTTTAAGAAGAAATTCCCAAATTTTACAAAGGTAGAAGCAAAAATTTGAAAGTGAGCCCAACTGGGGACGGTTATTAATATCTCGAAAACGATTGAAAATAAACGACAATTGAACTTTTTTTGAAAAACTATTTATAAACTAATATTAAAAACTAGCTATAAACAAAAATATAAAAATGAACAACACGGCCGACGGTTGAATAGCTCATAGTTCGAAAACGTTTCAAAATAGGTGAGATATAAACCGGGCCATTTTGAAATAACGTCTTTTGCTAATTAGATTTAATTAAAATTTTCAAACTTTTACAAAGTAAGAAGAAAAACTATTAAAAAGGAACAAAACTGTCGAAAATTAAACAACTCACATTTCCAAAGTGTTCCAAAAAGAAACACATAATATTTATTACGTATAATATCAACTCAATTAAACTAAGCAGTGTTTGAACGTAGTTTTCCCGCTCTTGTAACTGGAAAACTTGTTGTTTTTCTTCATAAATGTTATAGTTAATGGAATATTCCAGACACGAGTCCAAGGTAGGAACCAACTGATCCCTTCATTAGTTTGCAAAGCTTTAGAGTAGCAATAACCCAATTTGTAGATTAGGCAAAATGTAGGTTTGCGCAAGGTATAGGATTAAGCAGATCCCTGTTTTAAGCACACATAAACATGTATAGAAAATTAAGCGCACTTGCAAAGTTTGCTCGAACTTACTACTCGGTTATCACGTATGATATAATGAAGGATTTATTGGAAAAATCCAAAGCTGGCTTGCAAAGTTTAACGTATTTTCCGCATCGTACCTGATTTACATGAGATAATTGAATTTGCCAATGCACAGTAGGAAAATCGGGAATTCCAAATATAATATATTTGTATATGACAGATGTAGATATTTATCAGCGGAAACCCAAACAAAACCAATTCAAAGTTTGCAAAATCGCAAAAATAAAAAATATGTTCTCTAACATTTCCGCGAATTGTATAACAGAATCGACAACACATGCTGGAGGAAAAGGAGATGTATGCAGACGGAGACTCTGAAATATATCCCCCATGTAACAAGAAAAACGTTTCACAGCAGCGATATTTACAGCCCATTTAGTTTGGGGGATCTAACAATGTAAAGCAGTATTCGGTGAAAAGTGAAAGGAGCAGAAAAGAGCGGATACTCTAAATGTTGCGATGATAAATGGTGAATGTTGCGTTCTCGGAAATAAATATCTATTTGTACAGCTTGGCATACAATACATAATTTTAGTTGGATTCCCTACCTCTTAAATATTCGAAACCTCGACCTCGACTTATTTATAGTTCAGTTCCTCAGAAAACATCTTTGTTCCAACGAATATGATCATCTTATATTCCCCCGCGTACTCAGCTGACAAAGGACCTCATAGTAAAAAAAAACAATACCAGGGGTTTTATTTACAAGGGCTTTCCTTTTACTTGGGGTATTTCATGCTCGTTATATTTTTCCTTCAATAGAAAACAGCTTTGCTTGAAGCCAGCCAGCTTATAAAACGAAATTGAGATTCTATACATATAACTACGGATATCGGTTCAATTTTTTGTTTGGAAAATAGGGTTTTGAAAAGGTATTTGTAGGATTAGTGGTTCCCTACAGACAAGAAAGTATTCTCAGGTAAAAGAAGCAATATTTAACCTTACTCTACCAAAAGAACAATTAACAACTTAAACAGAAACATTAAAGCTATGATATTTCAATACCGACAACACACATGGATTGAAATATGCCAAGAATTCGAAAAAGACAAAGGAAGAACATATTGGCGAAAAATAAAAAAATTATCTAGATACGAAAAAACAAATCCGATAGATATTATCAATGAGCAGGGAACACAACGTACTCGGACAAAGACAAAGCGGACGCCTTCGCCGGCCACTTTCAGAGGGCCTTCAAAAGATCAACAAATATAAACTTTGACACCAACAACTGGGAACGGGTGAACAAATGGTATGACGAATTCTCAAGAAACACGACAGATCTAAATCATGAACTCATGACAGAGACCGGATATCTCGAAGCCTTAGCACAACTGAAAAACACGATACCCGGGAAAGACAATATTAAAAGCAAGGTACTTAAGCATCTAGCACAGGAGACACATGACTTCATATTAGGAAAACTTAACGAATGCATGACGACTAACAAAATACCCAAGTCATGGAAGAACGGTTTAATAATTCCTATTTTAAATAATGGACTAGATGACACACTAACAAAAAACGACAGACCCATCACGCTACTCCCGGGGTTAAGCAAACTGTTTGCACACATAATAAAAAACAGAGTACATAATTTAATAGGACATCATATTCCAAAATACCAGTTTGGCTTCAAGACTAAAAACTCAACTATACTTCCACTTTTTGTTCTTACTAATAACATACAAACCACACACCTGACAGGAGGAAAAACTGCCAGCCTGTTTTTAGACATAAATAAGGCCTTTGACAGTGTGTGGATCGAGGGCTTACTGTACAAACTACACAAACTTGGCACTCCAAACTACTTAATACATATTATTAAACAACTGCTCGAAGACAGACAACTGGAGGGACGAATCAACGACGACTACTCTGTCCCCTTTTGACCTGAGCAAGGCTTACCTCAGGGTTCACCACTCTCACCCCAGCTTTACAACATATATTTCCATGACATATGCAACCACAACAGACAAGACAAAGAAGGTATAGACCAAAACGCTTCCCTGCTGCAATACGCTGACGGCACTACCCTTATCGCGCATGACAGAACGACCGCCAGAGCAGTGGACAAACTCCAGACACTAACAGACACAATAACAGCATGGTTCTACAAATGGAGGCTCACACCAAATGCATAAAAAAACCGGCTGCTGCTCTCAAACCACCGAATTAAACCAGACTCTCCAAACATCATCACGGACGGTCAAATAATCAAACCCACCGACAATGTGAAATACCTAGGGATAACAATGGACAATAAACTAAAATTCACAAAACACGTACAAAACATCGGAACATATCTAACCAAGAGAGCATAACACTTCCGCACCCTTACTTACAAAAACAAGGGTATCAGCACCAAGACAGCAACTATCATATATAAAGCGATCTGCAGACCTCTAATTGACTACGCTCATGTTTTATTCGCCAATGCTACTGACAAAACTAAACGGCATTTACAGACAACAGAACAGATAGCACTGAGACTGATAACGAAGATCCGACACCCAGCAAACCCATTACACAATCCACCAAACCGACTACTCTACGAACGCACAAACTTGACAAGGATCTCGGAAAGACTACTCGTTTTGCAATCAAGATGGAAACCTGGACCTCCTCTGTTTAACAAGACCGACCAGACAAACGCGTTTCCTCTTCCCAACCTCAACCCTATTGGAGCATCTCCAGACATAGCTTGTGTAAATGTTTGTTAAATATATTAGTTATTAGTTATTAAGTTTCCATACAAAACTTTGTAATCAACCCAGGGCAGAAAGACCGCTAGGTCGAAAGCCTTTTATTACTAATAAAGATGTTTACTACTACTACACTATTTAAGCTGAAAATGGAGAAAGATTTAACTGGTTTCCATAATTTTTTGCCATCAGGATTGAAAACTCTTAAATTTAAACTACGTCGAAATACAAGCCAACTTATCATACAAATTTTGTACAATATTGATTTATTCCAAGCTTTATATTTCAATATTTGATGGAAGTAAACCACCCCTTTCGTTTACCGGTCAACCATTCATCAATTACTTGATAAATTGATTTTTTGTATTTCGAAACTTTCAGAAATGACTACATTAAGGGAGACAACAACTGCTTGGTTATGGGTTTAGGTAAAGTCTAGTATTCGCCTTGCAGCAATGATAATAAGTCACTTACATAAATAATAGCCCTCGCCTGCGGTTCGTACTGCAAAATTCATCTGTGTGAATTATGGTCTACATTACTACACGTTGAATAATATACTCTTACAATTTTTAGTTGCTATAACGCGCCTTTATTTGCGACCATTTATTTTTAATTTTTTATCGGGGCAACTATTACTTGTTATTTGTCACCTTTATATAAAATATATTTACATTTGTTTTTAGTAAAATTAAGGATCAAATATGTTACAATCGATTCGATTCGATCGAGTTTTTGTCAAGCAGTTGAGTTGCAATAAAAATGGAAAGTAGATTTCAATCGCGACTAAATAATTAGTAATAAAACTTAAACTTCCAGAGCTTCCATCAAATTTTCGATCAAGTACGATGATATCATCATGATATCATCATCGTACTTCATCATTAAAAACGTTTCTTTGATTACGTTCTAATAAGGTACATATAATTCCTGTTCACTTTCCAATAAGGTCAAATTTTTAGGTCACTTATCCAGAAAAGTTTTAAGACAAAACATAAGACATGAAAGAAAAGTAATCAATCGAGGATGAAATTCAAGAAAAAACTTTTCTGGTGGTATTTTGGGAACGAACTAAGCAATTTAATTTTACCTAATAGAGACGAATCGGGATTTATAAAGTCTTTAAATTGATGTATTGCAACTAAAAGTATAAGTTGGCGAACCTCAGATCAAGGGACGAAATTTATCAAACAACTAATTTAATTAATAAGTCACTTCCTATGATAACATAAGTGAATGACTTGAAACCAGCTTTTTAGGCAGAAAATACTTAACAAAAAGACACAATCAGCATAGTTTACAGTTGATAATGTAAAATCTGACCTGGTGATGATAGTATCAAACGCCTGAAGCAGATCTTAAAAATCGTCTAGTGAATTATGAAAACGATGAACTGAATGTTTGCAAATAATTTTTTTGTTTACCAGAACCAGATTTCAATAGATATGATTGAATGATTGGTCCTAAAATATATCAAACGAAAAAATCCAATTACGAGTCCAAAAGTCCCCAAATCAAGCTTTAATTTACATATTAGAAATATATCGCCCTGAATCCATTACATCATACCATCGAGGAGAATTTCACCCCCAAAGTGATCAGATTGGCAGAGCTGAAATTCGAATTTAGATTCGATAGAGTCAGCCGAGAAATTTGCGCCTCCAGGCGACAACGGATGAAGGAAATACGACGCAGCGGTTTCGTTTTGCCCCTGAGGAAACTGATCTCTTAGGGCAGTGGCATCTCTTGGGGCAATTAGAGTGAAACTGCTATTGAAAGGACTGTTATTATGTTGCGAGCGGATAATTGAATTGCTCCAAATTGGCACGATGACAGCCAATTGCCAAACAAGAACATTTCCTTTGAAATACGGTGTTCCAACAACCGCTACATGAGTGATACTTTGAAATTAGTACGTGTTTTTCATCGACTATTCAGGGGTGCTTAATAAGGTTATGAGTGTGTGTTTTACCAGGATATTTTCAACTCTTCAATTATTCACTGTGGCTCGAATTAATCTTAGCTTTTGGCTTTCCTTTTGCCATCAAATTCTGTATTCAGACACACAAAATTCTTTTGATTTAATCAAGTTACTTACAATACCACCCCTGGTGAAATAGACCGAATTTTGGTCGTAAACTACAGAACTGTAAAAGGCTGGAAAGTTTAATATACAAACAGTGTATTAACTTCGAAAAACTCTTCAGCTTTTCATTATGTCTCCCTAATTCGTCTCTCTTGGCAATTTTAATATTAATTTACAATTGTGGTACCCTGGGACCAAATGAGCCACGTGCTCATAAACATTGGTTAGGATTTTCCGAAATTGTCATTTTATTGGCTAAATTTAAATACTCTAATCTGCTATATTAAATGGAATTTTCCGAAACTTTTCCAATTTATTCGATGGCAATATTGGGACTGGGATTATTGTTTATTTTATTCCAGTGACCTGAAATGTGTATTAATTAAAAATGGCAATTAAAGCTGTGAAAATTGTATGTAATTCACTGTAGATGCGAATTGCGAATAATACCGTTAATAACGATACATGCTTCCAAAAATAGTCACTGAGAACAATTGATGTCTATGGAGAACCTGCAAATAGTCCATAAAACGAGGCGTGACCGCCTTGGATAACCTGCTTTTTCATATTTTATGTTGCCTTACTTTACGTTCGTTTTCCTTCCAAGTCTCTTGATCACATAAATAGAGTCTATTCTCGTTCTTGCAACTAAATCTTTTATGCCCGAGCAGCAACTTTTTAGGTCAGGTAAATAAAATTACGTGATCTTTTCGCATTCAGCACTTATTCCTTAGCCCAGTCTTCGCTGCTGCCGAACAATTGATGCAATTAAGGAACAGTTTTATTGAAAATGCCTTTGATGCCCGGATTCGGCATGATAATTGCATCTACAGTTTTCTTTAGAAGCGAATTTATGTCTTTTAGTCGCAATTTCATGCAACAGTTGCATTATTACATTGTGTCTAACGACGTTTCCATTAAAAAGAATCGAAAACTGAATGATTTTGGAAGCTATGAAAAGATGATCGCCGCTGGCCAATTCAGTTTAAATCAGGAATGGAATATTTCATAAACGATGCATTAACGACACTGTAAAATAGTAGGTGATAAATAAAATTGGACAAACGAACTTGGAAACTAATGAAAGCGCATGGACTCCATACACGCCCTATAAGTGCAAATTTTATCATTTACCTTCAAGTTTATTATGTTAAGGAAAATTTAACAAAAAAGGTTAATGCAAAATTGTTATCGCCCAGGGAATCTGTGTCGAATTTATGTAATGAAAAATATTAGGGAGAAACAAAATTGATCTACAAAAAAATCGCACCCTCCAGTTCTTAGGGTTTATTTGATGAGCTTAAATTCGCCCCGCTCAATTGGATTTACACGATATGCTATAAAAAATTTATAGCCATTTTTTATTATTAATTATAACAAATTGGAAGTGGAGAAGGATGCGCGACTGCCATTTTTAGATGTCTTGGAAACCAGAAAAACCAACGGAAAGCTGGCCGACACGGTGTACAAAAAACCGACACATACCGACCGGTACCTGCACAGTGGATCAAACCATCAGCCCAGTAAAAGAGAGGAGTCATTAAAACCCTCACCGAAAGAGCCAGAAGAATTTGCGAACCATATGAGTTAGAAAGAGAACTGAAACACCTAGAAAGAGCCTTTGGTTGGAATGGATACAGCAAGAACGAGTTTAATAGAGCAATTCGACCAAGAAACAGTGGAAGTCGTCCTGAGGAAACAGATACGCATGATGAGCGTCGTAAGGGTTGGGCTTGCTTCCCATACATACATGGAGTCACGGACAGGATACTGGGGAAACACAGAGTGAAAACAGTCTTTAAACCAACTTGAACAATCCAACAGACTTTGAGATCGGCCAAAGACAAACGGGATCCTTTATCGGCACCAGGAGTCTATAGGGTTCCATGCAGTTGTGGCAGGGCATATATCGGCACCACAAAACGTAGTGTAAACACGAGGATCACGGCGCATAAAAGAAGTTGCAGATTAGGACAAACAGAAAAATCAGCAGTAGCGGAACAGGCACTTCTAGACGGCCACCAAATACGTTTCGATGAAGTGGACATTTTGCATCAATCTCAACGGTATTATCCGAGACTAACCAGAGAGGCCATTGAGATCTTCAAACATGACAACAATTTGAACAGGAAAGAAGAAGTCACGGTCACGCGTTTTGCGGCAAACAGCGTGTACGCCAAAACCATTGAAGCGCCTCCCACTCCTCACGCATGAGCTCACACGGCCGGACCGCATAAATACCACAAAGAATCCAGTAGTTGAACCAGTCTTAGTCGGAACGCGGGAGATCACATCGCCCACTGCCTCATCGCCTTTGAAACGTCAGGAAGAAATTCCCATAGACCACGGCTTCAAAGCCCGAAAAACATTTCTATATGTGATATAAAAAATTGCTCCAAAAAATCTGATTCTCCTTGAAACAGCCGTTAGACCTGTTTTCTACCCAGACCAATTTGTTTTAATATAATACAGGATGACACAAAGTGCAATTTTCTCAATACGAACTTTTCTTTTTTTCTATTGTATACGTAACACTGTCTTAAAAAAATTTGGAGTTTACGACGAGTTTGCGTTTATCAAAAAAAGCGAAAATTTGACTTGCATTTCTTTTGTTTCTCATTTTCTACAGATTGTAAAACATCCAAATTTTACATTTAATATACCAACTAATAACTAAAGCGTTTTACAAAAATTAAGACAGTAAATTCCAGTTTTTCAACAAAATAAATATTTGTAAAATTCTTTAAGAATTCTTTTTATTCTTAAGATAATATAATTCCGTGTATCCTTAAGATTTATTGTTCGTAAGTTCCGCACATATGGCCATTTTTCCAAGCAATGTGCTCCATATTTGGCTAAAGGGTGTGTAGGTGAATTTATACGACTAACTATTAATCGTAAAGGTAGATGTCCTTTACTAACACAACATCTACAAAGCAACTGTAAGACCGATCATCACTTACGCTGCTGAGACCCCAGCCGACACAACAAAACACAGAGCAGCTATTAAGATCATCGGAAATAAAGACGCTGAGGCCTATACTGGGCCTAACTCTATGGGACAAAATAAGACATCCAAGGGGGGTGTGAGATCCAATATATCGTCAAATGGACAAAAGATTGCCGTCGGTACTGGAACGAACATGTGGATAGAGCCAACGCGGAAGGACTAATTAAAATAGCCCGGAATGGAAGTGACCGAGGGGCAGACCGCCAAAGAGGCGAAAAGAAAGCTGGGACTCGTCTTCCTGTGTAGAAGAACAGTCGCAAGCCTATAATAAAGAAGAAGAGGAAGATGAAGATTTGCGTCTAACAACTCTATGCTTACTTTTTGAACCGGTATGATTGTCAGGATCAATTCTCAAGAACCCTGAAAAGCGTTCTCAATCAACAACAAAAATCTGTTTTCGAAAATTCACCGAGAGCCAATCAAAATATAGTTGTTTGTTATCATTCGCACTTGACTAATCCCGACGATCGGAAGGAACTCTCTATTAAACCTTAGTTGCAAAGTGGCTTCTTCGACTAATTGGAGTCAAATTAAACTGCCATGCTCTTGAAAACGAAACGAGAGAGGCTTTTAAATCAATTACCAGCGATTCTCACGTCTGAGCTGACTGAATATTTCACGAATCACTAATTTTATTGTTTCAGGCAAATGTAGGTTGCCGCAAGGGAAAAGTGTCGAAGAAAGGAAACAATTAGTTTGGCGGCTTTCCGCTTAATTTCGAATAGTTAAAATGTAGGTTCAGCGTTCAAGGCTAACTTTTAGTTGAAGTTAATATTTGATTAGATTTATTGTTTAAAAACAACATGGATACAGTTTATCTGCAGCTTTGCCGATTTTGCTTTGAAATAATAACAAAAATAGTGACTATTCTTCAGTTATTGCTCTTAATTTGCTCTCTGATTAGCTGGCTTTGGTTTATGTTTTTTTTTTGCTTTATTTTTATATATTTGGATTGAAGTTTTTTTATGTTCTGCCAGTCATTAACTGTATTTGTTTTTAAACGGTAGCAATTTCCTTCGCAATTACCTCGGTGTAAGTTGTCCCTCATTAAAATTCAATTAACGTTTTGCGTATTGTTTTTGGGCAATCTGTGCAATCTCATAAATTACGTTTGATTGTCTTTTAGGGGAAATTAACTTTTTAACGGGATTTATAGAGGAATTTTAAGCAGCTGGAAAATACTGTTGAAACAAGTCGTAAAGAAAAAAATTACAAAGTCGCTGAAATGCAGATGATTTCAATCGATAGCTTTACAAAAAATTTAACCCAATGACTTACAAAACCGCATTCTCTAATGCAATTCTTTAAGTGAAAGTCGTAACAAAATGGAGCAGATTTTGAGCTATTCGAGAGCCCCTGATTTCAGGCTTTCTTTTGACGACGAAATTGCACTCAGAACCATTATATTATCAAGCATAAAAAATACAAATTTTACATGATACTTTGCTAAATGCTCCACAGTTGGTTCGAACATATATGAATGCAAAAACCAGCCAAATTTTTTGTACCAAGCAAAGCAAAAGTTCAAAATATCAGCAAATTGAAAAAGTTTAATTTATATATTCTAAAACGAAAACGTTTAATAAAACTGAACTCACAACTGAACTCCTTAAGCTTTTACACGTGCAGTTCCTGCGAACTTGGTCCAAAGATATCGAAGCGACTAAAAGTAAACATGTGCAGCCCATTCACCTAACAATGTTAATATCGCTCTTTGAACGTTCTGGTGTGCAGCAAAAGAATAATGGCAAAGCAAAAAAATGAAAATTGGATTTCTCCTGTATTAAAATGGATACCGTACGACACAGCTTATTGTCTAAAAACCCCGAAGCCAAGCGGAGCGGTTTCAATTTTCGCTTTATATGGTTCGTTTCCCTTCACATCTTGAATATAAATTTTCCTTAAACAGTAAGAGAATGAGCTATTATCGTTTTGCTTCAGGCAATAAGATCGGATTTTTTACTGGATACTTTGTTTCCAGGGAAGGATCACGGGGGTCTTTTCTCTTGATATATCTGATGTCAACCATACGAGATATGCATTTATTTATTACTGAGTCGTTTAGCCGAAGTGGGTTAAAATACTCGATGTTTCGAAAGAAAAAGATTTCATTTCCTCCTTCAAAATCCCTCATATATAATTTTAAAATTTTCTATAAAACTAAATTCATGGCCAGTCAAAAAGTGAACGTATTCCAACTATAATGCAAAATTCCAGTCAATTTCTTTATGATCTTTTTTGAAAAAAGTAAATGTTTTATTACCTCAAAGCCACAGGGGCATGTGAATTCTGTCTATTCAATTAGCACAGGAAATACGAATAAACCAATTCAAATTACATTACATAAAGCTTGTCCAGCTTTTACTCCGCATTTAAAAGTAATAACTCCGTTTCAAAAACCGTATATCTAAAAGCCAACTTTTTCTAAAACCAAAATAAATAAATTACAAGAGGTTCTTTTATGGACAAACCAGTAAAACCTTAACTGCGGTTGTTCAAAAGCTCTTTTATAACCGTTGGCGTCATTGAGAAAAACGTTGCCAAACGAAATTGGACCTCTCCACGCCCCAATGACGTAAATGAGGTTTTACATAAATAATTTAATTTAAATTATAAAGCGGGATTAAGTGCGCTCCTGGGAGCTCGCAAACCCTTTTTTTCCCGTCATCTAAATATATTTTTACATTGCGGCGATGAAAATCTAAAAACGTTTTTATTTAAAACGGAAGTATGTACTTTAAAAGGCTTGTTTCCGGAAAATGAAAATAATTATACTTTATTTCAGTTAGTCAGTTTCCTTAGTATACAGGGTGTCTCATAATTCATAGTACAACTCTAAAGCACAGATTGCTAGAACAAAACGCTAAGATTTTGGCATGAGATAGAGCGTAAAAGTTTAATTTCATTTGTATATATTTTTTAATAATTAACAAGTAACATTTTTCGTAAAGCTCAATACGTGAACGTTGGTTTGAATGGGAAATAATAAGATTACTGAATATTTGATGTGGGTTAAATATGGCGTTGTTGGCATTACTGTTTCTTTCTTTACAATCTGCAAAGTTTGTCTGTCTGTAAATTTCTCTTAATTAATAATCGTAATTTGTTACTTGTTGTATCTATTGATTTTTCGTTAAAACTGATGTTTTTCTAAAACGGTTTTAATTCCTTCTAAGCATTTGAATGTTTTCAAAAATTATTACTCCCAAATCAGTGTGAAAAATTTATATCTTCGGACTACACAAGTTTAGTTAGGTTGGAACCGTTTGAATACGGAGTAACTTGATGAAAAAAAACAAATTTATTTAAGTAGTAGTAAACATCTTTATTTATAAAAAAGGCTATCGACCTATCGGTCTTTCTGCCTTTGTTTAATACATGTAGTCTTATTCTGAATAAAAAATAAATATGAAAATTCTCTTATTCTACGTTAACAATCTTATTAATAAACTTTCCAATTCCAATGACAAGAAAAATTATTTTATTG
Organism: Dendroctonus valens; assembly: GCA_024550625.1. Lineage (NCBI taxonomy): Eukaryota > Metazoa > Arthropoda > Insecta > Coleoptera > Curculionidae > Dendroctonus > Dendroctonus valens. The sequence goes on from JAJTJO010000898.1 coordinate 724,644, forward strand.
TCCAGTAGTCAGTTGCGTTTGTAAGTGTTCGAGTAGCGTTGATGTAGGGAATCGGAAGCGGGATTGTCTGGTTGGTCTTGTAAGACAAAGGGGATTCAGTATGGTCCAGTTGTAGGGGTTGTTTGTCCATTTTGTCTGTAGATGTATGAGTCTTTCCGAAATCTTTGTCATGTTTGTGCGTTCGTATAGTAGTTGGGTGGAGGTGATTGTGTAGTGGGTTTTGGGGGTGTCTCATTCGTGTTACTAGTCTTAGTGCAATTTGTTCTGTTGTTTGTATATAACGTTTTGTCCTTTCTGTTCCTACTAAGGGTCTACAAATAGCTTTATATATTTTGGTGGCGGTGTTTGTGCTAATTCCTCTGTCTTTGTAGGTTAGTGATCGGAAGTGTTTTGTTCTCTTTAATGTTTCTGCCCTGATGTTTCGTATGTGTTTAGTGAATTTAAGTTTGTGGTCAAGTGTGTTTCCAAGGTATTTTACGTCGTTTTTTGGTTGTGTCGTTTGGCCGTCTGCAGTTAATGTAGGGGAGTCAGCGTTGAGTCTGTGGTTTGTGAGCAGAAGTTGGTTTTTTGACGCGTTTGGTGTTAGTCTCCATTTATAAAACCATGTCATTGTGTTGTTTGTTAGTGTTTGGAGTCTTTGAACTGCTCTTTCAGTAGTTTTGTCGTGTACAATAAGTGCCGTGTCGTCTGCGTATTGTAATATGTATGCCGATCTGTCGATTTGATTTTTGTCTGGTAAGTTGCAATTGTATATGTCATGGCAGTATATATTGTAGAGAAACGTTGAGAGCGGGGATCCTTGAGGGAGCCCTTGTTCAGGGGAAAAAGAAAATGACAGTGTTTTGTCAATTCGTACTTGTAGTTGTCTCTTTTCTAGTAAGTTCTTTATGGTGTGTAGTAGCATGGTGGTTAGTAACATGTTGGTGTGTGTAGTTTGTATAGTAAGCCTCTATGCCAGACACTATCAAAATCTTTGTTAATGTCCATAAACAGGCAAGCTGTCTTTCTGTCAGTTAGGTGGGTTGTTTGTATAATGTTAGTCAGAGTGAAGAGTGGGTGAATAGACGAGTGCTGATGTTTGAATCCGAACTGATACGATGGTATGTACTTTCCGACCAGTTTTCCAAGTCGCTGCCTTATTATGTACTCAAAAACCTTGCTAAGTACTGGTAGCAGTGTAATTGGTCTGTAACTGCTCGGTTGTGTATTGTCCAGTCCATTTTTGGGTATAGGGATTATTAAGCCGTTTTTCCATGTTTTTGGAATTATGTCATTTCTGATGCAGTTGTTCAATTCAGTTAGGATCAGTTTTTGTGTTTTTCTGAGTTAGGCTTTTCAGGAGTTTTGCCTTTATTTTATCTTTTCCCGGTGCTGTGTTTTTGATATGCGCTAGGGCTTCATCGTACTCTGTGTCTGTGAGCAGTTTGTATGTATAGTTTGGTGAGCTGTTGAAATAGTTCAAGTACCAGTCGTTGATCAAGTTCCAGTTGTAATTTTCGAAGTTAAGGTTTGTCGATATGCTGAAGGCCCTTTGATAGTGTCTGGCGAACGCATCAGCTTTTTCTTTGTCTGTGTACCGTTCTATTCCATTTTCGTCAATTGTGTCAGTATTGTTAGTTTTTTTGTATTGCGCTAGTTTCTTAATTTTTCGCCAGTTTGTTTTGCTTTTGTCTTTTTGTATTTCTTTACATGTTTCTAGCCATTTGTCTTGTCGGTATTGTCCAATCACGGTTTTAATGTTTCTGTTGAGTTGGTTCAGTGTCTTTTTTAGGTCGTTATTTTGAGTGTTTGTATATAGTCTGTACAGTTCTCTCTTTTATTTTATGAGTCTCAGTATGAATTTGGGTAGTGTATGTCGGTAGAAAGCATTTTTTATTTCCGGACTAAATTTTCCTATGGCTAGTGAAAGTTGTTGTTGTATGGTTTCTATTGAATTGGGCTGTGCTTGCGATTGAAGGTAGTCATGTATATGTTGTTTCACTATGTCTATGTCAGTCCTTGTTAGGTTTAACTTTTTCTCTATAGGAGGTGTACTGGAGCTGGGTTGCTTATGTTGTAAGTCTATGTCTATGAAGCTATCTAACTGTAAAATGTGACTTTTACTCTACAAATAATTATGTATTTAAAATGTATTCACATTTTTTAAATATTTCCAGTATTAAAAATACCAAAAAGTTTAATTAAACTATGCAATTTTGTAGTTTAACCCTGAATGTAAGCGGCATTTTTCTTTTTCCATAAAAACGACGAATTTTCCCACCCTATACAAAACACTTAAATTTTGACTTCCGATATTTGGAATATTATCAACTTTCATTCATTTGGATTATTACCACTTATGTATTAGTGGGAAAACCAGTATTAACAAACCAATTTTAAGAATCAGCATAATTTGCAAGCATATGATACACACGTTTTTTAAACGCCATTAAAATATACAAATAGTTTTAGTCGCAGCGAAACAGTAAACTACAATCAAACAATAATTTTTAAGCCCCATATTTACTCTTCTTTAAACATACATTTAGCTGATTTCAGTTTAACAAATGGAAGCTTATTTATTAATTAGCAAAACTCGCTTCGTTTACTCTAATCCTTGTAAAGATTAACGTCAACAAAAGCATCGAGAATTTTTCTCCTCGGGAAATTTTCAGGTGGTTTAATCCTCATGATCTTTTTCGTTAGAGAAAATTCTTCTCTAAATTTTGTTGGACAAATGCAACGACTAATGGAAAGGCTATTAAACCATCATCATTGTTAATTTCGGCTGTCAAATCACATCCAGCCTGTATCATATCCGGCGTAATGCAGGCAGAATTATGTTAATAAATTATTTATTCATTAACGTGGTGTTAAATCTCCCTTAAGTCAATTACAATCACCGACCTCACCGGATATTTAACTTACATTTTGGTCGCAACTAATTAAGCAAGTTATCTGCCAATTAATTTCAAGCGGCCAATAAAGACATCTTTTCATAAGATAAAAGCTTCCTTACCACTGTATCCGAGAATTTTTATTATTCAAAGTCAGAGTTCTTCTTTCTGCATTGTATGCGAGTAATGAAAACTCAGAATGAGCAAGCCGGAGGCTGAAACGAGGTTTGTCGGCTGCCAAATTACATCTTTGAATAATTTACTCCATGCTTGATGTCTGCAGTATAACGGCTTAATTATTTATGAAGACTTCTTTTGATTAATTACTGCGGACTGTGAAGTTGCTACATGTATATCCGGCTTATCACAGCAACAATTTTATAATATGTTTGTATACGTACATAAAGAGCCCATTTCGAAGAAAAATGGACATTCGCTGCTGTAAAATGTTTCTTGAGATATCGGTCTTTTATAGAACAGAATAGTTGCTATTAATGTGTTACTTAAGATCAGTACTTTAACAAATTTTTATTTTAAGCGGCAAGATCCAAAAATTATAAATATCTATTTTTTTCTGAATACAAACCAAAAAAATGAGCCTGCAGCATGATATAAAAGCTGCGAGTATATGTTACTATTCTGGCAATTTCATTATTTTTACTGCCGTTCAATACACGCCCGAATGCAATAAACAAACACTTGCTTCGAGCTTATTAAAAATGGATTTGCACAGGGAATAAAGTGGCGAATTAACTTCAAAGCGTAAGCGAAATTGTCTTTTCAATCCAATTGGAAATGGTAAAATGTCATTATTGCTTTGTTAAATCGAATATTTCATCTGCAGGCCGATCATTCATTGAAACGAAAAGGGATTGAAATCGCCAACGATATTCAAGTGTAATTAAGCACTTTAAACAGCTCTTTGTAGTAAATGAGTCAACAAAATTGAGCGAAATCGAGCGCACAGTATAAATATGGCAAAATAACATAAAAAGAAATAACAAAAATAGAGTTGAAACAAAACCAAGCTTTATCAATCTAGATTCGCTAGTAATGGACTCACTAACCACTGGACACAAATTACATAGGTGGATTATATTGGAAAATTCCTATCGGATCACTCTAATTCCCATCCATAGTCGAATGAGACACATTGAATTTAAAAAGACTATTTGGAAACCGCTGCTTTATTCCTAGCTCAACTGTTGGGATTAAATGAGATTGTTTTTTTCGTACTTACTCAAACCTTCTGCAATTTATTGGACAATAAAAATCCATGGTAATTCGCAATAAAATATTGCGCAATTTAAAACTGCTATTTTTTTATTTTGAACCACAATTCATTTCTGTCTAAACGTATGTATATATCAATTTTTAATTGTTATAGCAATCTAGTACAGTATACTAATAAGCCATTTAAAAAATACAAAGCACACACATCCTCTGGTAGTCACTTTGTCTGCAATACACTAGTACAAAGGTTTGACATGTACTCTCTCACAGTTCTTCAATTCTGGTTTTTCTTTCTTTTCGTTTCTGGTTTCTGGTTCCTTCTAAACCAGTTCGAATGGTTTAGTTCTTTTGAGTCTTCTCTGTATTTCCGCATTATCCGGGAGCTTGAGTGCCTCAGGATTCACATGCCGATGTAGTCGCTGTTCATGATTCTGTGCATAATTTTTGAAGACGTTAACTACTGTTTCTACACCCAAGTATTTATGTAGATTTTCATTTCTTATATACCATGGTGCATCAACGATACTACGAAGTACTTGATTCTGGAAGCGTTGGATGATGTTTCTATTGCTCTTATTCGATATGCACCGATTTCTTTTCATTTAATTTGATGCGCCATTTCAAGGTCCAACGTTGAACCTCATCTATAGCTGCTTGGAGTTCTTCAGTAGATTGCATATTGCTGTCACCTATCGCTAGGATTGCAGTGTCACCAGCGAAGTGGACAGTGCCTATTTTGACTCTTTTGTGCCCCTACAAGACTGAACTTTCCAATATCTCCGCAATATGCTGCTGTTACTTGGTTTATTCGGCGGTCTCATCCAAGACATTGCGCTCTTCTTGTCCATTATATGCTAGTTTGTTTAGGACTGATCCGTTCTTAATTTACAGCTTTCTTTAGTAGTTCTATCTCGATAGCTCGTTGCAAAGTGTTTTCACCTAATCAGGATTACCTAATTAGTATATGCAATTATATGCATCAACGACAGATAATACTGGCAGAGAAATTTATAAGTTCTACGATCACATTGCTTTGGGCCTTAAAAACGGACGAACCCATTTACAATCCTGTGTGGAGATTTCATTGCCAAAATAGGTCCGAGGATCAATATCGATAAACTTTCGACCTGACGGAGAAAGATGGAAAGAAATTGGTTTTTTGATCCAAAATAACCTATTTCAAATGAACAGGATTTTTAAGGAAAAAATCGCACAGACGACCGCACTAAGAATAAAATAAATTGTTTAATGACCTAAAAAACCTAAATAATTTACACAATTCTGTTGGTTTTTCCAGCATACTAATTTCTAGCCACATGTTTACAATTGTAAATTTAAGCGACCAATTTAACCAATTAATTGAATGTGAATAAAATGTAAAATATCCCGTAAACATTATTCGAACAAGAGGCGAATACACAATAATTTAGGGAATTACTCTAAATCTTAAGTACACAAGCTGCGATTTACTTTCCATGGGGAATTATTCCGACCTAACTCGCAAGTTTCATTTGTAAACCGTCGTGTTTTGTATGCTCACTCCAGTATTATAGCGGCAGCAAGATAAGACGTTCAGTATAGCGACTAGAGATAAGCACCATAACGTCTGTATTTTATTATATGTCTCCGTGCACGTATGAAAGCTTATCTCAAAACCTTTTCACACACCGAAAATGTTTCACAAATGAAGCTCTCAAATCCAGATGTTGAAGGTAGGAGGTACTCGAAATTGTCGTCATTAGGTCGGAGTTGGGATATTTATTTGATGAAACTAAAATCGTTTCATGTGCAATATAAAACAAATCAGGCACGCGATTTTTCAATTTCATCGTTAGAGTTTTCACAGTGTCCTAGTGGTTTATAAAATTTAGCACTTGAAAATAAATGTCTGTTTCAGTGTCGGTTTACTTTTTCCTTTACTTCGAGCGATTTAAAGTGTTTTTGATGACATGCAAATTTTTAAGGACGCGATTCTACATGGAAAATTAATCGTGATTTATCTTATAACGTATGATGCACGTTTGGTTGTCATTAAACTATTAATATTATTAAGAATTGTGAAATTATGTGATTGTATTCTTCAATGTAATCACAGAATTTAAATTATATATATTTGCATAAACCCAATAGCGTTCCATTTTTCTTCGATGGTGGAGAATCACACATGTAAGTATATATGTAGTACACGATGATGAAACAGTGACGACTAGTAGAAAAAAAGTGATGTAATCTGTTTAAATGATCGTTTTTGTCCAAAAGCTAGAATAAAACTAAATACTTGGCATTCGCGTTGTAATAAAGGATACAAAAATTGAAGCGATGTATGAACCACTTAAATAAAGTCGATCAGTAAAATAAACTACCGACTAATAATAATAATAATCTATCGCTGAATGGTTATTTAATCTGGGTCATACGATCGTGATCTACGCGCCCCTTCAAATATCCGCGCAACACTCCGCTTTCCCCTTGGCTTGCTAAAACAAACCCGTGATTTAACTGGAAATTTCGCTGCATTTATTCCAGCCCCAATCGCGCTATTGGGTAGTAGAATAGTATCAGCTGTTTGACGGTATAAAATTTGTTCACGAATTTTTGGTCCACCATCCGACAAGTTCAAATTAAAAGCAATAATAAATAATATAGAGGCTTACTATACAAACTATACAAACTACACACACCAACATATCTACTACACACCATAAAGAACTTACTAGAAAACAGACAACTACAAGTACGAATTGACAAAACACTGTCATTTTCTTTTTCCCCTGAACAAGGGCTCCCTCAAGGATCCCCGCTCTCACCGTTTCTCTACAATATATACTGCCATGACATATACAATTACAACTTACCAGACAAAAATCAAATCGACAGATCGGCATACATATTACAATACGCAGACGACACGGCACTTATTGTACATGACAAAACTACTGAGAGAGCAGCTCAAAGACTCCAAACACTAACAAACAACACAATGACATGGTTTTATAAATGGAGACTAACACTAAACGCGTCAAAAAACCAACTTCTGCTCACAAACCACAGACTCAACGCTGACTACTAAATAATATAGTTAGTGTGCGAGCTTCTGTTTTTGTGTGTTTCTGACTTCTGACAATTATTAACTGTGTACTATGGACTTTGTCATACAGTTCATTGATGTGAAGAGTTTTTTAAATACTCTTACGTAAAGACATTGGGCTTCAAAAGAAAATCTGGACGTTTACCAGATATTATTATTGCCAAATATTATATAAGTAGAAGGAAACCTTTGACACGTTTTTTTTTTAATTTTGTTTAAAAAATAAATGTATTTGTGGATGCAACAAAAATGCTTTTTACTGTTTTCCTGTTGGTGGTGATGAAGCTTGGAAGGAAACGAGTGCGACCGATCTAGAGCAGCTGAGTATGAAGTTAAAAATACACGAAAATCGTAAAAGCCATCTTCAACATTGTTTAGAATTTGCTTTATTAAATTCAACTAATGTCATATTTTAATTACGTTCAGAGAGCCAATTGCAGAAACCCAAAAAAATTTCCCGACAGCCACCACTCTGATAAAATATGATGACGGTTCCATCACTAGCACCTTCTAAGAACGTTATTATTCAAATATTCGAAATTAATTGGCGAAAATGATTGAGTGATGTTCACAAAACTTTGCCTCAAATTCTCTCGTTAAGATACTTAATTATTTATTGCACCATTAACTTAGTTAAATGACTGAGAGGTCAAATAGCAAATATGCGAGTAAATAAAATGAACAACTCGGCCAAAGAACAAAGAACTTTTCAATTAAATGCAAAATTAATAAAACAAAGCGTGTTCAATAGGTGTAGGTACACAGTTTGCTAGTTAATGTACCCAATTAGTCCCAACTGTTCTTCATTTATTTTAGGAATATTGTTTAATATTGTAATTTGTCAATTGTTAAATACGTGAATTCATCTATCAAGCAGAATTATTTACTTTATATTTCGTTCAATTTTATTATGCTAATAATGATGGTATAATTTTTAAATGGAATTCACATTACAATTTAAACAATTAAAAACATGTGATGTACTTTGTACAACAACAGGAATTTAACAACTACAGAAAACAACAGAAATTTAAAATGTACGTATTTGAAGAAAATGATATTTTCTTGATAAACGGCTTCTTCAAATAATGTAATTCTCTTATTAAATTGTAGGAATAGATTATGGCAAAAAGAGCAGACAAGATGAACCAAGATTTGGTTTTATTCCAAAGTTCTTTTTGAACGTTAAGCAAAAATTAATCTCCATTGATTTTTGCCGAATTATTTTTACATAGTTTATATTTAATGTTACAAAAATTCCGATGGGGGTTTTTTGGAATCAAATTTTTCACTTTTTGTTGGTTGGTATGGGCAATAATAAGTTTAATTAAATTGATATCAAACAATCGTTAGGAAAATTAGGAAAGAAAAACAATCAAATTGATTAAAACAAGTATACAAATGAACATTGGCAACGAACAAGAACGTATTAAACATACTTCCAATCTTTTCGATTAAATATCGGATTTTCAAGCATTGCTTAAAATGACCGCGATACTTTATTTAATTATTTTTTTTAAATATTGTAGAATTCAATAAATAAAATTTTCTACTCCAATTAATTCAGCAAATTAAAAAAAACTTTATACCCGTATAATAACACCAAATATTGGTGATTTAAAAGTGGCGTATTTCCTTTTAAGGGGTTATAGGGGTTCACACAGATAAACAAGGGAAAAACTCAAAAATCAACATTGACACAGCTAACCTTATCAAAGAATGGCGTCAAACAGAGACTATTATACGAAGAGCTAAGTAAAAGAGTGAAAAGCGCAAGAGGCAAAGAGAGTTTAACACCCGGCAAATCTAAATTTCAAAAGGAAAAGTTTTAATTCACAAAATGAAGAACAATCAAGGAGACATTATAACAAAGAAAAAGAGGTCATCAAGAACATCATTCAGAACTTCTACCAGAGATTAGTTGACTGTAATGATGACTGACAACTAATCTCTGCTTCTACCGAGAACTTTATAGCCAATCTGTTCCAAATCCTCCAAATCCACGAAACAAAAAGGTCGCTAATGTAGGTTCAGAAGACATGCCTTTAATAGATGTATCGGAACTTTTTACAAAAATTATAGCTAATCGTCTAAGTGCCAAGTTTGACTTGTACCACCGATCGCGTGGAGCACGAAGAGTGCACAATAAAGTGATGTGACACGGACACAAACATGTTTGGAGTTAAACGGGCAGAACTTCGTCAACCTCTTGTGATTTAACAACTTAATTGTATTTTATTTGATTATTATTATCATTGATCATTGATACATAACCTGACACAGAAGGCTTTTGTTTACATCCGTGGCGAGTTTAGGTACATCACTCGTCTGCCCCCAAAAACGATGGCAGCACTGACGCAAAGTGACAACGTTATCCTAACCTCAAAATATTTCTTTTAATTAAGAAGCAACAGATGAAAAACATTGTTGCCATCCTTCTGATCTAGTTTTTTGCAAATATCTCAGTTTTTAATACCAATTAATTTTTTTTACTATTTTTTCTGTACTCCTAAAACACCTCCAGACAGCCCCCTTGAGGAATGACGCCAATTTTGAACCACCCTGCCTATTAGATCCATCCATCTAATTAGAATTCTTCGCAAGCCACGGCATTAGAATTATATTAATAATTAATATGAACTCAGTGTTTTAGAAAAATTTTCAAATTTTTTATACATTTTAATATGTATTATATGTACATTACATATACATTTTAATATGTATTTTTTTGTACAGGAATTTAAAATACATTCGGAAAAGCTTTTGAATTTATTTGGACAGGAAATAAAACAACTATCAATATATTTATCTAAGAAAACATTAATAAATGTGTTTCAGTAAACGGAGACAACTTCTAAACATTACTCTAAAAGTCAATATTTAATCACAATTATCTAATAAATGTCCAATGTCCATGTTTTGTTATTTTTGTTAATTTCCAGCCACATTGCTTCATGCTATCGATTTTGTTTCACGTAAATAAGAATTGAGTCAAGACTCAGATAACTCACAAGAAAAGAAAGTTTCAAAGGCAACGATTAGGAAAACGACACAAGAAATCGAATCTTATTGAGCAAATATTTTGGTATGAAGAGAACAGGAGACCAATAAATAACGGGGAAAATTCCGCTCTGGCGAGCCCAAACAGTTTTTGCAATTTAAATGTGCTAAGATTACTGCGCCTGTCGTTTTCGACGTCTTCTAACGAAACTAACAGAAGATTTAGTTCGACCAAAAAATAACCAACACAAAATGACAATAATAGATAATTTCGTGGAAATTATAAGTTGACAAAAATTGTACTTAAACTCTACTACAGTGATTCAGTTCCAGAATTCTCAATAGTGCAATTCCATCCTTAAAACAGTTATTAAGGAAGGATGAGAAGAGGAGAAAGAAAGGAGGAAAAGTAATAGATAAGCGTGCAATTATGACAAAAGATGGACGTTAATATATTATAAAACTACCCTCATCTGAACATGTCTTATCTCCAGAACGTCTCAAACGATACAACACTTTCATAGCAATATATAAATTACGGACATTTTCTGTAATAATGGAGAATGAAAACTTTAATACCCAACTACAAAAGAATGTTACTGCTTAATTTGAATTTTCAAATCCTTTTTGCCTAACTTTAGATTCCCATTTTTCACATCGTTCGCTTCATACATCAAAGTAATATTTTCCTTGAAATCCGAAGATTGGGATGATATATACTTTTTCCTCCTTGGCAGATTAAATTTAATATTTCCCTCTTAACTCGCTGTGCTTTTTATTTTATAGCTCTCAAAGGAAATGTTATAAAAAGGAATGAGTTTGGTTCGACATGAAAGTTTCTCATGAAATCGGAAAAACGTATGAGGACTTTCAGTAACTCGATCACATAATATTGAAGTTTGCCCACATTAACATGTTACGATTGCTCAATTCATATCACTTCAATTTTTTGAATCCATTTTTCAATAGAAATTCGCAGTTAAGCTGCAAAAACTCGAAATTAATGTGCACGAAGGTAATTAAACATTTATCGATAGAAATACGATTAATGTTGCGTGCCAATAAATTAGCCTGAAATATTACTAATTAATTTTAAAGTGGTAATTTGGACTCTCAACAAAGTTCTGATAAATCTCGATTTTTGTTATTTTTTTTGAATATTTGCAACTCATTTGAATTATGGTTAGAAACCGGATGTGGACTTATGGCTGCAGCTTATGCAGTTGTTTACTTCGGTGCTAACATATGATAGTTCAATAATAAATAGAAAATAGTTCAATAATAAAATAATTTACGAAAAATCTGAACTTTTTGAGGCAAAATCCGTTACTGAATATTTGGTCATTTATGATATTTTGATGATTTTCTTTCAGTTGATCTTTAGTGAAACTCAGTTATCAGGAAACTTATTGTACAATAGCAAATTTAATTCCATTGTTCGGACTGCCCATTCAAGATGCCAATTATGCGTATTATTGCAGGTAAATTCATGCTAATGAAAACGGTTGCTGTATGAGTGCCAAATTCGGACCAAATTGACTGTGTTTCTCATCACGCGTCAAAGCACATAATTAAGTATTAACTTAATTAACCCTAGCTTACTGTAATCTAGCTTGATTACCTTTATATATGGACGTAATAATAATCAATGAAATGAGCGGCTGTTTTGATTTAGAATCACATTTCATGTGTCCGTATCGACTTGGACTAATAATTCGAAATCCACTGATTATCGAATATTGCCACCATAAATCTAATTTGGACAGACTTTCATAGAAATAAATGTTCTGCAATTTCCAGTAATTTTGAATATGATCAAAAGAAGCAATGTAATATTTTTTGTGAGTAACCTAATAGCAATTGAAAGAAGAAAAATTATTAAATGACTGAAGAAAATGTGATAACTTTCCATTCAAAAACTATTAAAAATGGTTTTAAGCATTAATAGAAAAATCGATTCAAAAACAAAGGACGCACAATCAATACTTGACGTCATATTTAAAAATCCAACATTAATAATCAGTATAAGCAGTGGCATCAATTTGACTTTTCAATGCCTCATTAAAGAAAACTTGGAAATTATTTCAAGGAATTGTTATTTGAAACAAGCGCATTTATCTTTGTTCAAGGCACAGGATTATAAACTTGAGCAGCAAAGCTTATCTATTTGCTCCGTTGTGGAAATCAATAGAGAACTATATTGTTTCGAAATAAAATCTATTGATAGCGGTACAAAAATAGAAACTAATTTATCTTTCCACATTAATAAATCAAGTCTTCTAGCTGGAATTTGTAGCTTAAACTCCGTTGAATGATGGATTAGATCTGAGCTGATGTTGGGCTGAAAATACGTAGCTAACAAAATGACAATTAAGTTTTGAGTACACTTTGAAAAATTTTGCGCCCACTTCAAACATTGCATGCATTCTGAATAAGTATTTTTAGATATTTTGTTGCTCGAACAGATTCTATAAAGAATGAAGAAGCATGGATAACACGTTATAGTCACTCACACAAGAATATGCCGTTGACAAAAAACGTTATTGTTTCATTGCAATAATGTCCATTAAATTTTCTTTCGAATAAAGTACATTGGAACAAGTGGGTTTTTCGGGTTTTTAGGCCGTCGTTCGGTAGAATTTCTTCTTGACGTTTCGCAAGCACGTGTGGCTTGCATCTTCAGAAGTGGTTTGCTTGAACGCTTACACTGTTCTGATGCGATTCCTCGGGCGCAGTCCGTATTTATGCACCGGTCGCGATGACGTGGTTTGTGATGACGTGGCCTGTGTCATCGGAGCTTGCGCATTCTGTTGGCTGTTGCTATCCTCCGGTGTACATGATTCTCTCTCCTGTCCTGAGCTGTTGTTTTTTCTTGCTGTTTTTGCGTTGGTGAGTGCTGGAAACCATATCCTGTTCAGCGCCATTGTCTCTTCTTTTCTGTTGAAATTGTCGTCGTGTTTGTAGATTTCAATGGCTTCTCGTATTAGTCGCGGGCGATACCCTGTTGTCGTGGCCAGGACCTGTGCCTCTCCGAAATATATGTTGTGTGTTCCATCGCTGAGGGCATGTTCCGCCACTGCCGACTTCTCCACATGTCCAAGTTTGCAATTCCGTCGATGTTCTTCTAATCTTGTCGCAACCGATCTCTTAGTAGTTCCTATGTAGACGCTTCCACAGGCGCATGGAATCCGGTAGATTCCCGCAGTTGCTAGGTGAGGTCTTTTGTCTTTAACTGACCCTAGACATTCTCGGATCTTTGTTGTGGGCTTGTAGACCGTTCTTATGTTGTGTTTCCTCAAGAGCCTCCCAATTCTGTCCGTAACACAACATAAGAACGGTCTACAAGCCCACAACAAAGATCCGAGAATGTCTAGAGTCAGTTAAAGACAAAAGACCTCACCTAGCAACGGCGGGAATCTACCGGATTCCATGCTCCTGTGGAAGCGTCTACATAGGAACTACTAAGAGATCGGTTGCGACAAGATTAGAAGAACATCGACGGAATTGCAAACTTGGACATGTGGAGAAGTCGGCAGTGGCGGAACATGCCCTCAGCGATGGAACACACAACATATATTTCGGAGAGGCACAGGTCCTGGCCACGACAACAGGGTATCGCCCGCGACTAATACGAGAAGCTATTGAAATCTACAAACACGACGACAATTTCAACAGAAAAGAAGAGACAATGGCGCTGAACAGGATATGGTTTCCAGCACTCACCAACGCAAAAACAGCAAGAAAAAACAACAGCTCAGGACAGGAGAGAGAATCATGTACACCGGAGGATAGCAACAGCCAACAGAATGCGCAAGCTCCGATGACACAGGCCACGTCATCACAAACCACGTCATCGCGACCGCTGCATGAATACGGACCGCCCGAGGAATCGCATCAGAACAGTGTAAGCGTTCAAGCAAACCACTTCTGAAGATGCAAGCCACACGTGCTTGCGAAACGTCAAGAAGAAATTCTACCGAACGACGGCCTAAAAACCCGAAAAACCCACTTGTTTCAAGAAATGGCCTCGAAAGTCTATCTCTTTTGATAAAGTACATTGGGTTTTTAGGTGGGTTTATGTACATGAAAAATTTCTCACCAGAACTTGCTTTAACTTAATCTAAACTTCCTCGTCGATGGGCACAATTCTTAATTAATATAATTCATTAACGTCGGAGAACTGTATTCTTATTATTATTTTGTAATTACTTGTATTATTATTTTGAATTAAACGCGTAGAGAGCGAGCACCAGTTTTAACGCGTCGAATGATTGATTTTGTGAAGTGTCGAATAAAGAAGTTTTAGTGGATTTGTTCTAACAAAAATAAAATAATATAAACAAACTCGTTTCAAGGGCGCGAAGTAGATGTATACTCGCTTTGATTTACTCTTTACAAGCCGAAAAATAAGTTTATTTGTAACGGGTCGTTGCTAAACAGAATTTCACCCATTTGTTTTTATCCTGCTTGTAATTAAAGCATTAGAAAGTGTATTTAATCTGGATAACTTAATAATTAGACAATTATCTAATTAAGTCAAGGAGACAGAAAACCTGTTAATTCTAGTCCCAGGAAATGTACAAAGCAATTACTAGCTTACGACCAACTTAAACATTTTGCCTTTTGTTTCTCAAAAACGAACCAACAATTAAAAGTCTCGACTAATTTATAACCAAGCAGTCTCTTTTTTCCGCATTTCCCCATTAATCATTTAATTACTACGTATTAGTCCCATAATATACGAGCTTCTTACCGCACTGACAGATCCATTTATCTTTTTTATTAAAAAAGGGTACGGTACGGATGGCGAGCGGAAATTTTTTTCCACATTTTAAATGCGAATCTGTAAACGTGGTCTTGGCTGCGTTAAATAAAAACAAAGGTTTAAATTTTTATATTCTTTATAGGTTGCCACCCACTTAAGTAGATGGCTAGTTTCAATAAGGGCATTATTAATTTTCAAAGTTCCAAAGAGGTTCGCTTGCATTAGATATTAATCAAAATTAACTTATTTTATTTATCTTTGGAAGTTTTTTTGGAAAGTGGAAACAACGCAGACAAGTAAAAATTTTTCATGTTACCATGGATATCATTGCCAACTAGTCGCGCTTTAGGTTGGGCAAAATTTGAATTTTTTTTCATCTATTCGCTATCTGATTCCGACCTAAACATCTGGTTTCCTCTCTATAAATAACATGAAGCAAATTTAGCAGTGGCAATTTGCAAGCAATTCGTGCCAAAATTGAAGGTAGCAACAACTTTGCCTACAAAGATACTGCTGGTGATGGTGGAAAAAGGACTGTAACCCAGGAATTTTATTTTAAATTGAATTAAAATAGAGTCAGGGAAGTATACACAATTAAATGTTAAAAGATTTTCAAATATTAATACGTCCATTTCTTTTGCATAAAACTCTTGAAACCGATGAAGAAAAATTTCATCCAGTACTTTTAGTGACTCAATAAAAATATTCGAAGGACATTATTTGCCGTTTTTGGCCAAAAATGATTGCAAAGTAAGAAAATGACAATAATTAATGATTCTTTTCAAGTTGAGAAATAAACAATTTTATTTTATACATAGAGTTAGGCTTTCGAGGCCATTTCTTGAAACTGGTGAGTTTTTCGGGGTTTTTACGCCGGCGTAAAATAGAATTCCCTTCTGACGTTTCGTAAGCACGAGTGGTTTGCATCTTCAGAGGTGGTTTGCTTGAGAGCTTGCACTGTACTGATACGGTTCCTCGGGCGCAGTCCGTAAGTTATGGACCGGTTGTGATAATACGGATAGACAAACTAATATCTTGAAATGTTTTTATTTTCTCCGGACAAAATTTCCACATGAAATGCCATGCCATTGAAACAGCTACCAAAATACCTTTTTTAATGAAATATGTAAAGACTGTGTAGAGGGGATAAAATTAAGGCAAAACTCTTGAAAAGCCTAACTCAAGAAACACACAAACTGATCCTAACTGAATTGAACAACTGCATCGCAAATGGCAGAATCCCAGAAACATGGAAGAACGGCTTAATAATCCCTATACCCAAAAATGGACTCGACAATACACAACCGAGCAACTACAGACCAATTACACTACTTCCAGTACTAAGCAAAATTTTCGAATGCATAATAAAGCAACGGCTTGAAAAAGTGATTGGAAAATATATACCTACCTACCAATTTGGTTTCAAACAACATCACTCGACTGTTCATCCGCTCTTTATTTTGGCCAACAATATACAAACTACCCACCTAACTGACAGAAAGACAGCTTGCCTGTTTATGGACATTAACAAGGCTTTTGATAGTGTCTGGCATAGAGGCTTACTATACAAACTATACAAACTACACACACCAACATATCTACTACACACCATAAAGAACTTACTACAAAACAGACAACTACAAGTACGAATTGACAAAACACTGTCATTTTCTTTTTCCCCTGAACAAGGGCTCCCTCAAGGATCCCCGCTCTCACCGTTTCTCTACAATATATACTGCCATGACATATACAATTACAACTTACGAGACAAAAATCAAATCGACAGATCGGCATACATATTACAATACGCAGACGACACGGCACTTATTGTACATGACAAAACTACTGAGAGAGCAGCTCAAAGACTCCAAACACTAACAAACAACACCATAACATGGTTTTATAAATGGAGACTAACAACAAACGCGTCAAAAAACCAACTTCTGCTCACAAACCACAGACTCAACGCTGACTCCCCTACAATAACTGCAGACGGTCAAACGACGCAACCAAAAAACGACGTAAAATACCTTGGAATCACAATTGACCACAAATTTAAATTCACTAAACACATACGAAACATCAGGGCAGAAACAATAAAGAGAACAAAACACTTCCGATCACTAACCTACAAAGACAGAGGAATTAGCACAAACACCGCCACCAAAATATATAAAGCTATTTGTAGACCCTTGCTAGACTATGGACATATACTCATGGCCAACGGAACAGAAAGGACAAAACGTTATATACAAACAACAGAACAAATTTCACTAAGAGTAATAACACGAATAAGACACCCCCAAAACTCACTACACAACCCCTCCACCCAACTCCTATACGAACGCACAAACATGACAAAGATTTCGGAAAGACTCATACATCTACAGACAAAATGGACAAACAACCCCTACAACTGGACCATACTGAATCCCCTTTGTCTTACAAGACCAACCAGACAATCCCGCTTCCGTTTCCCTACATCAACGCTACTCGAACACTTACAAACGCAACTGACTACTGGACAATAAAATAATTTTTTCTTGTCATTAGAATTGGAAAGTTTATTTAATAAGATTGTGAACCTAGAATAAGAGAATTTTCATATTTGTTTTTTATTTAGATTAAGACTATATGTATTAAACAAGGGCAGAAAGACCGATAGGTCGATAGCCTTTTTTTAGAAATAAAGATGTTTACTACTACTGTAAAGACGTTTTCACCATTTTGACTTTGTTCTTTACATTTTTAAAAACGTTTTGTTGTGCATGATTTTTGTAAAGAATCAATTTTATTTTATCTCAATTGACATTCAAATTTATCATATTCACGTTTGTTTCGTGCCGTAGTGGCGAGGCAAATAAAATTCTTTGAATACGCTTATAAATTCTTTGCAAATTAAGCATAGTTAGCGCGCATTTTCGCCACCGGCCAAATTCACGCTCACGCTCTAAGTTTGTTGATTTTTCCTATAATTATATTGGTGCTTTGCAAAAAGTTGTAAAGGGCCGCAGGTTGCCAACCCCTGTTGCATCTTGCAATTTTTAAGGATAAGTCCTAAATATTCAACTTTGAAACAACAAACAAACAAAAAATATAGTACATCTAAAACAGTTATATTTTATTTAATTTTACCGTACCTTTCAGGGGGATAAAATTGTTTCGGTCTTTGAACAAACTAAAAACAACAAGAAAATATAAGATTTTGCAAACCTTTTTAAAAATTAGTTTGAATACTTTTCCAAATACAACTATAAGTAATAGCAGAAAAAAATATGGATTTCTTCGAAAATGCTATCGATCTATATCGGTCTTGCTACCCTGAGTGACATCGTTTTGTATATGAAATTAATAAACCATGACAAGTATAATTTCGCTTTTCTTTTAATTTGAACACCCTACCTTGAAATAGAGACGTTTTTGGTCGTATTTGCATAGAACCATATTTTCATATTTTGATCAAAATTTATTTCACTCTCTAGATTTATATCTATGCATCTAGATATAATTGCAGGTTTTAAAATTATACTGCAGTTTTTTAAATTTCATAGAACAAAATATTTCACTGTTTAAAGATTACCATTCTTGCAAAAATGTATGCATTCCACGTTGTAAAAATGAAATCTGCAAACAAAGACCCGTTTCCGACAGCGATATTAATAAAACATGGCATTCCGATTCATTGTAATGTATTACTACTTGATATCGTCGTTTAGACAGTATCGAAAAATATATTGCTGTAAATGCCCACATATTTCAAAAACTGACTACAGTCGAAATGTTTCGCCTCGATTGGGAAAATATAAAGCGGTGTGTCATACGTAAACAAATTATGAGCGGCACGTTATTTCCCGTTTAATATTTTTGAAATTTACAGACATTTCTTTTGGATCTGTAGACACAAAAGTAGAAAAATAATTTGTTTGAAACAATGGCAGTAAAACCCACGTAAAATTAAGTTTCAGAATTAATACAATAACGAAAAATAAAAGATTTTCCAAATTCTATAGTGGAGTTACAACATTGCTTCGACATCGTGGTTTCAATTCTTCGAATTTGTGCTGCATTTTTAATTCTACCTGCTTCAACGCTTGATTTACTGTTATAATAAAAAAGGTGCTTAAGTTTGAGGCATTCCAAGAACAAATCAAAAAAACTCAACCAAAAGTCCCCAACCAAACAAATTTCAAATGCCAAGTCATCTTGAATAAAAAAATGCAAAGTACTCATACATGGGATAAAACCCAAACGGGAATAATCCATAATGAGCCTCTATCTATTAAAGCCGGGTTGAACCGATTAAGTCCCGTTTTCCGTTTCACTTTTAATTTTGAGGATTAACTTGATACGTACGTATATGGGGATAGGGTGGACGCAACGTACCTTTTAAGCCCAAATCGTTACAAACATAAAAGGATTATTTTTCTGGATCACTCTTGCATATGAGAGGATCATTGACTTTTATATAAATCGAACGCGAATTAAATGTATAACATAATAATATTTTATAGGCAACATCTCGTTTTCAATATTTAATTGTATTTGGCATTTATGAAAGTATGTGATGCGTACAAAAGTTTCCGAGGCTTAAATTAATGATACAAAACGAATACAAATAATCGGTACAGCGCATACCTTTTCAGGTAAAAATACAAATAAAAAATCAAAAGTTTTAAACGAGAAAGCAAATGCTTTTTAAATGTGCGCTCTCGTGCATGACTGGAAAGTTTGTATAAGCGTGACCCGTATTTCCTATCCAGATTACCTAGTCTATCGATACCAAATCCCCTATTTTCTTTACTTTCAGAAAAGCGTCTTTTACAGTAATTAATCTTCCTGCTTTAATAGACACAAGAAACCCTTTTGTTCTAAAGTTAAACGATTCGGAAAATAAGGGCAAATATCCAGAAGGGCAGTAAATACTGTTCAGCTCCCTATATTTTTTACTACAAGGAAACAGCTGCTATTTGGTTTTTAGGGTACGATGAATTCATTAAACTTAGACAACATATACATTTTGAACAGTTATCTTTAGATTGAACATTTGTAAATTATCTGTTACGTAACTGCAGAACCTCTCTTATTGTCCAATTATCAGGATATTTTTCCAATTTCACAGCATTTTACATTCCTTTAGAATGTTTACCTATTGATAACATGAAGGTTGCCCTACTCATTTCCTACATGCTATGTTAAAGTCCCGACGGTTTATCCAATCGATTCTTTGATCAACGAACTCCCAACACGCAACACTTGATGGCGTGACACAAGTTTATTATTTAATTGCTACAGCAATTATTGGGAAAATGACAAAAGTAGGCACCAATATTATTTTCAATTATTGGAATTTTTGCTTTGAATAGTTCGATAGAAATTCTTTATGAAACAACAGTTTTGAATATTTCAAGCCACTCAAACCCCCCCAATTGGCTAAGAGAAACTGTGTCCTAAAAAGGGCTCAATCAATAGTTGAAGATCGCACGAATAATAAGCATTTTAAATTAAAAATCCAAGTAAGCATTTAAACAATTGTGATAAAAACAAGTGCAAAACCACTGTGGAAATTTACCTGAAAAATATTTTAATTAATTCAAAAGTAAATTCTAGTTTTCTTATTTTATTCTAGAACAAACGTTAATTTTTTATTTCATACATGCATTGATATAAATCAAAATACCTAAAAACCCTAGTTCAAGCTTTTATAAATAATCGGAAAAATGCAGTCAATATTAAAACTCGGGGGCGCCTGTTTATGGAGAAAACATGTTCATTTGATACGGGTGAGGAATTTTTAAAACTTCATCATGCACAAAACGTCGACTAAATTGCGTGGCTGTGAGAATTACTGGGGCATTCTAACTCGGTTTAAAGTCTTGCTGACATGAGATGCCTCTTGTTTACTTGTGCATTTTTCATTTGACTAGTGAATGTGCATAAATATTCACGATTGCGTTTCGAGACAATGTGAACGAACAAACGAATGCAGTCCCATTCAATCAGAAATATCAAAGTAAAAGAGGTGAAAAATGGTTTATGGGCACACCAAGTAAATGCAGTAACAAAAGATAGTGATTATGCAATTTTTGCTCATTTTAATTGGTTTTTGCGCTATCTGGACCTTGAACCAACGACATATTTCTTGTTGCGAACTCCAACATTCTATAAATGCATATTGAGCAGCTAGTGAGTCAAAAACACTCCACAAAAAGGTAGAGTTTAAGCGAAAAAAAACTCAAAAAGTTAGAGACCTGTATACATTTTTTTTCAAAACAACTCAAGCAACCATAACTAATAAAAGAAATCTTCCCTATACATACAGCAAAAAGTTTATTTTTTGTCGAAAAATTGACAGAATAAGTCACCTCTCTACCATTTTTTCAAGGAAACTGAAATCTCTTAAAACGTCTCTAATTATAATACATTCCTTCGTAAGGAAATGAGGAATACAACAATTCCTAACAGAAGAGATCTACCTTATTCCAGACTAATATTCCATATATGATTAAGGAGCTTTTTAGCTTGGAAGCTGTGGCCAGGGATGCATCAAGCTCATCGAAAAACACATGAGACTCTTTGTTTTAAAGTCTTGATGAAATAACCGAATAAAGAATTTGAATATAAGCTAGACATCAATAGAAAGAATTAAATTAGAAAAAAATGAAAGGTTAAATAAAGCGTACATGGCAATAACGACGTACTACAGAATTAATTAGCTACAAACAAAATGCACATATTTTACTTGCATAAATATTCAACACTTTACTGACTCGAATATCTTCCCTCATATATTATTTAATCCTTGGATGGAGCATTTCAAAATCAATAGTTTTCGTCATTAGGATTGTATTAAAGTTCTGGACCGCTTTTGTTATATTTACCAAACTTCATCAACACATTTTTAAAGTATTTTGTTCTATTCTTAGATCCTTAAATGAACCTAGAAATCTAAGGCTAAGCTAAAAGCTAAAAGCTTGCAAAGTCAAAGAGTTACAATTAAACATATTCAATTACATACTTTGCAAATAAACTAGTAGTAGTAGTAGTAAACATCTTTATTTCTAAAAAAAGGCTATCGACCTATCGGTCTTGAATCGGCATTGGTCTTCTGTCGGCAAATGAACTATTTTATGCACAAATTATGAATTAAATTTTAACAAGCAAACTGAAAATCAGGCTAATAATTCATAAAAATATTTTTGTCTATTTCAATTAGGTGCAGCAAATTAAAAAAAATATATCTGTGCTATTATCCACAACTTATCACCTAAAGCGATGAGAAAATAAAATGCATTCTATGCAAACTTCTACAAGAAGCATCTCAACGAGCTCATGCAGCAAAAATAAATCAACAATAGAATGCAAACGATGGTCCACATACAGCACGATTTAATTCTGGAAAGGGGATAATAATAATTTTTCTACTTTCAACCGCTTCCAAGTAGTTTGGAAAGGTTCCAAATGGAAAAACATAGTTTGAATGGTAATTCTTTGCTGGCATAATTTGGTCGCAAACAAATATACGAGAAACTGCTACTGACTCGCAGTGAACACATTTTTTTTCAACAAAACTTTAATAGAAACTCAACGCAAACATACCTAGTTCTAGAAATCACACAGACAATGCAAATATTTAGTTTAATCGTATCTTGGCGTATATATCTTGCAAATTTCGCTCGCTGTATATTTGTTTAACATTAGCTTTTAGTGAGCTCTCCATTATTTGTTTCATAAACATATATTGCTGGCTGCTTCAATAAACAGCCAGTCCATTATTCCCTGTCAATATTTAGACTGGATATTATTCAACTGGAGAGTTAAAAGTTTGGTTTATACATTTAGAAGTCAAACAATAATTAATGGTAATCGTCAAAGTCAATTAATAATATTTGGAAATGTGCGAACTAAATTAAAATTAATTAATAAGCAAAATAATGAAATTTTCCAGTATGAGGATGAAAGTTGTTTTAATCGAAATAAATCGAAAATTACCGTTTCTTAATAAGATTGAAATCATCAAAATTAAAGGAAGATTGTTAGCGCATTGCAATTTGAATTTGTTTCATTCCCAATCATGTTCATTTTCAGGGTTTTTTCTTGCTACGAAAATAATTTGATTATTTGTAATTTATTTCTTTCCAAATGAAACAAAATTTGAAAGATTTTTCTATTAGCACCCGAGAATTTAAACGAGCTACGGATTTTCAGACGCTGATCCGTTAAGGACAGTTTGGGTTTCAATATCAAAGTTCTTTATATGAAGATTGTAAATGGACACGGATGCATTTGTTGAAAAGTATCTATCTAAGGTGCTTTCCTTCGGAAATATTGCGAATATTCCCAGGACAAGTTAATAAAATTGGCTAGATGAAAACACTTTTCTCGATTTTAGATCAAATAACGTGTTTGCTTTTTATTAAATATGAGTAAATGTATCAATATTATCCTCAGTATTATAATGTTTTATTCATATATAGATTTTATAATAAATTTACAAAATTTTTAAAGTTAGAATGACCAACAATCTGAAAAAGCCAACTGTTTATACAGGGTGTCCAAGGATACGATCAAGATGGTACTGCGGGATTCTGTAGATCAAAAGAGGACGATAAGATCTAACTATTATTAAGAAAAAATCTCTGGCTTCTCTGCTATTGATGGTCAAATTTGGTCAAAAAAATTATGTTTTTTATAATATCGGGATAATCTTTAGATAAATTTTAATGAAACTTGCTGTGAATTTGTGTCTACACCAGATATTTTAATGCAGCTTTGGGCAAATGATAAAATCTTGAGCGTCTTGGTGCAAAAACTTGCAAAACTTTCTCCTCGATCAGTCTCATCGTCTTCTTTTGAGCGGAAGAATGTCGAAGTACCATTAAGATCATGTGCTTTTGGAACTTTTTGGGTGGCGGAAGAAAATTTGTAAAGAATTCTAATAAAATCTATCTTTACATTAGATTTCTTGCTTCATGTAGAAATTTACAAAACCAATTAATCCTAAATTTAAAACTAGAAATTAACATTTTTTGTGAAATTTTTGGAACAAACTGAATGCCTGTATTACACTGTCCGCACTTGAAGTCTCAGTTCTTCCACGTTTTTTCATAATTTCAGGAATAGTGAAAAACAAACTTTTCTCAACTCGTGAGGTGCATATAAAAAAAGCAATTATTCGTCTTTTAGCAGCGTGTTTTAACAACCCATTTTCATGCCCACATATATTATTTAGCTTAATATAAAAAACCTACATAATAAAGCCGCTTTTAGAACCGAAATTGGAACAAATTAAGGCATTAATAAATAAAGATTCAAAAATAGAAAATCGATTTGATTTAATCGATTTTTCATTGTCTCGCGATAAATTCGATTCATTTTAAATAAATTAAAAATCCATATAAAAATATGGTATCATTAAAGTGTATTTGCCACTCTCAGCTAACATACAAATTTTACAATTTAAAATCGTAAAATTTAACAACGATTCAAATGCGTTTATTAAATAAAATATATGGATTCTAAATGGAAATTTAGCTGTCTCAACACAATACAAACTCCATAAAAGTATGCTAACTCTTCTAGCAGTTAGTATTATAAAAAAAATGCACTAAAAAAACGAAAAATGTCCGAATAAAATCATTCTAAATTGAGGCAAACTTGGAGATTCAGAGGTTTGAATAAAAAATCCTTGAAGACTTAGGCTTGTACTGTATCTGGTCTGGAATGCTTTCAGAAATTTACTAACCGTTTAAATTTCATTTGTACTAGCATTTATTATAGATCATTCTTACTAAGAATTTCCAGTTGATTTCATTATTTATTTCATTATCGCTAAATCATAGTTGGGTATATTTTCCTGACTGAATGACTGAGAATGTCCAGTCAAATGTGAAGGTAGAAACATCCAGTCAAATGTGAAGGTAGAAACATCTAGACACACAAACTGATGATGGTGGAGAAAGACACCGAAACGTATTTGTAACATTTTGAATGATAAACAATAAAATTGACTGAAACCCAGGAATAATTTGAAGTGATTATCGCTAAAATTAAAATGTTTTTATTTCGAATTTTATTGCACATTTTAGATTCTTGAGACAACTATTGAAAAACTAACTACAAAATGTCTCTTTGAGAAGTTTCTATTAAGTTTATAAAATCTATAAATGCATCATTACAGCTCTTACTTTCCAGCAAAAAATTTCCAATTCGAAACTTCTTCCAATAGTTAATTTTGAAATTAAAGCAAGTGTCGCAGTATTAAATTCTAATATTTTTTTATACTGTTCCTTTGCTATTGAGCGATTAAAAGTCTTGGTCTCTCCAAGCTTCTGAATCACAGGCTAATAGTTAAAAATGAATACGAAAAATTTCATCGGTTACTAAGTTTCCATATTTCGAGTTCTGCCGTAAGAATCCTACAACCTTCTCTGTCGAAATCAGAGGTTGTTACGTGCAAATATTTTGCCGTAAACCTGTTAATTTGTTTTCGACCTCGGCATGCGTGTGCAAGTTATTTGCCAAGCATATCTGTTTTGGTTTTTTCATCATAGAGTTAAATTTTGGCTGTAAAATCCGAATCTAGCAAATTTGGCGATTCTCATCGCAGTTTCGATTCTTATCGCAGGTGAAAAAAATGTTTGGTAGATTGCGGGATCACGTGTCCGTTAGAGCCAATGAAATTGGTGATTTTTGATTCCTGCTCCAACGGAAGGTTGGGGGGAGGAAAAACTTCTACTGGTGTAGCGGTAGATTTTTGGTGGTTGAAGAATTAATTAGGCCGTGCCGGTCAGATCGGCAGGTCGATTTTTGAGTTTGTTCCGCACGGTCGGGCTTTGAGATTTTGTCGGATTTTTGAGATCAT
This sequence comes from Dendroctonus valens, assembly GCA_024550625.1. NCBI lineage: Eukaryota > Metazoa > Arthropoda > Insecta > Coleoptera > Curculionidae > Dendroctonus > Dendroctonus valens. Next base: position 750,467 of record JAJTJO010000898.1, read on the forward strand.
TGTGTTCAGCGTTACCGCATGGTCGGTTTTTGAAGGGTTTTGGAATCGAGAAGTTTATTGATGATGGTATTGATGGTTTGCAAGAGGCCTTGATTGATGGTTTGCAAGAGGTTTGCAAGAGTCGGCGATTTGAAGTTTTGGGGACCCAAGAGCCGGATGGACGAATCCATGATGGCCGTTATGACCACGTGGAATTGACGTGGAGGCTGGTTCTGGTGTTTTCCATTTTGGTGGAAGATTGTATGCTACTTGGGAGCATGCTGGCGCCCAACTTTTGGTGAAGACTTTGTTTTTTATCAGTTTTTTTTATGACAGTTTTTTTATGATAGGAACTATTAACGTTTTATAGTTAATTGCTTGTGCTGAAACATTCAAGTTCGACTGCATTCAGTTCATTTTGTTTTTTTTTTTTCTTTAATTGCGATTCACAGTCGGACCTGAGTGATTTCCTTATTTATTTTGGTACCCCTTTACTGTGGATTTTTTTATTTTTATTTATGATCACGACCGATCCCCATTGGAAGACCTGCGAGGCCACTGACTGAAGTGATCACTCCAGCAGGTCCCCCTCAGGGTCCTTCCCCTTCACCATCCAGGCTTGATTGAAGTTAAGGTATCCATAGATTAAGGGTGCTACCAAAAATATCCGAGTGATACACTCGAAGTAAATTTATATATTTTTTTTACCTTTATTACTCTCAGTAAAATTGTTAACTTGTTTAAATACATTAGTTGTGCAGTTGAATTTGAGTGTGCATAATTTTGTATTGTCCATTGAGCGTTCCAAAAATTGTTCACTAGCCGCAAAGTACTAGCTCTTGCTCTAACTCACGCCCGAGATAAAATAAATATAGTTGGAAGTAAAATTCATAACAAATTGAACTGAATGCAGTCGAACTTGAATGTTTCAGCACAAGCAATTAACTATAAAACGTTAATAGTTCCTATCATAAAAAAACTGTCATAAAAAAAACTGATAAAAAACAAAGTCTTCACCAAAAGTTGGGCGCCAGCATGCTCCCAAGTAGCATACAATCTTCCACCAAAATGGAAAACACCAGAACCAGCCTCCACGTCAATTCCACGTGGTCATAACGGCCATCATGGATTCGTCCATCCGGCTCTTGGGTCCCCAAAACTTCAAATCGCCGACTCTTGCAAACCTCTTGCAAACCATCAATCAAGGCCTCTTGCAAACCATCAATACCATCATCAATAAACTTCTCGATTCCAAAACCCTTCAAAAACCGACCATGCGGTAACGCTGAACACAATGATCTCAAAAATCCGACAAAATCTCAAAGCCCGACCGTGCGGAACAAACTCAAAAATCGACCTGCCGATCTGACCGGCACGGCCTAATTAATTCTTCAACCACCAAAAATCTACCGCTACACCAGTAGAAGTTTTTCCTCCCCCCAACCTTCCGTTGGAGCAGGAATCAAAAATCACCAATTTCATTGGCTCTAACGGACACGTGATCCCGCAATCTACCAAACATTTTTTTCACCTGCGATAAGAATCGAAACTGCGATGAGAATCGCCAAATTTGCTAGATTCGGATTTTACAGCCAAAATTTAACTCTATGATGAAAAAACCAAAACAGATATGCTTGGCAAATAACTTGCACACGCATGCCGAGGTCGAAAACAAATTAACAGGTTTACGGCAAAATATTTGCACGTAACAAGGTCATATGAATGCGTGATTAAATAGGCAAGTAAAAACAAAATTTCCAGTTCGGAACCCTAAACAGTTGCATTTGCTAGACCTACGTTCTAATGCACTTTCCCATTAAAATGACCCCAACCTTCCCTCAAGATTATAAGCAAATTGAGTTCAGTTGATAATGAATTAATCTGAATGTGCAATAAAGACTCAGCTTTTCGGCATTGCGCCAAATAGAGTTTCAATGTATCCCTGCAAAAAACATTTCATTTTTCAAAACTCAATTCAATCCAATTGCCTAAATGAAACACTTTGTTTGGGCTTTATGACAACATTTAACCGACATGGATGCAAGAACATAAGCGAAAACGAAACATCCGCACATATCCCACCAACAAAAGAGTTGCCCTGTTCGTTTTTTCGTTTGCATGTACTGCTGCAGATTCAAATAGGAAAAGCGCTTTTAACACCAAAATATTGATTTTCTTTGTTTCAATTTAATGTTTGCTTTTCCTCTAGAGCAATGCGAACATGTGAATACTCACCTAGTTCGGCTTTATTCAGTGCAGGATTTCCAGGAAATTTTTATACAACTTCCAGCAAAAACCAAATTGACTTCCGCAATAAATCATAGCAGGTGATTTAATTAATTAAGTCATTCTACGAAATCGCATCGTCAGAATTACAAGTGATTTCCCAAGAAATGAATGTTAAGCATGAAGTCAACCCGAATGCTTCTCCATAGAACGCTAACTTTTAAATAAATTTCCGTGAAAAGCTGGGTGCAACTAGTTTGCCGAGGTATGCTCGTTAGTCTCGAGCGTGGAATTTAGAAAGTTTATTTGCCGAATTTAGTTCATTTGGGGGGAATAAATGGTGCAGTTTAGGAAGTTTATACAGCAGGGAAAAGTTTTTGGAAATAAATCGTTTAATTGAATTCGACACTTTCAGACTAATGTTTATCGGTTCACTTGCACTTGCTAGCATCAGCACCTCTCAATGTGAACTGTATATTCACTCGAATGCGGAAGACAAAAAGTTTAACCTGAATTTATATACAGGGTGATTCAACATGGGCACTATACTTTTTAAGGAGTTATTGGAGCCGATTTGGAGCGTACGAGGGAATTATCGAACATTCTTCAGAACATGGGCAGCTCCATTCAAAGTGTTCAAAGATAATTAAATCCCATTTTTACTTAATCAGTGCGTTCCAAAAGCAGAACCATACGCAATATGCGACGTTTAATCAATATGCTTTTAAATTAATTAATTAAATTTTTGGAAGACAGCAACTAAATTAAGAATTTATGCCCTTGAGACATCTGCGTGTTTCCCTTCCACTTTTCATTTGTGTATGTTTCGTTTCTTTCGTGCAAGTCGATTCAAAACTGTCAAGCTACTAAAACACAGTTTTTCCATCAGGATAAACTGGTTGGAAAATGGTTCATTTTCCAAATTACTATGTCTGTTTAAGCTGCGGATCGAAACATGTTTTTGTGTATTATTCGAGTAGGCCTATTAGGTGGAAAAGCTTTCGCCATGTTTGATTACCTGAGTGGAAAATGATTTGTTCCCATTTATTACGAAGGGTGGCATAATGTAATATTGACTTTGATGAATTAATTAATTCAATTGTGAAACATACATAGGCAGAGTGATTGAAAATTTACGAGGCGTTTCTGAGATAGAAAAGAAAACTTTGTACGAAGCACAAAAAATGTTTTTTGTAAAAGTTCTAAGCTGGGATGTTTAGAAAAATGAAGAAAAATTTATCGAAAATTAAGATCAAAACATTTGCTCTTAAATGAAAAAACGTACCCTCGTTAATATTGAGTAAACTTGCACGTGTATACAAAGAAAGCCGTGGACTATTTCGAAAATTCTTTGGGTCAAAAACCACAAGTGTAAGTTTTTAGATGTGCATAAAAAATCCTCTTCCGATTGATGAATTTGTGTCAAGTAAGTGCCAGAAGAGCTCGGCACAACAATCGCATTAGAATCTAATGGTTGTCGAAGTTGTGCCGAGCCCTTCGGACATGATATTGGTTTGGACACGAAAACCCTCTAAACCTGCCAATTGATCAATTTGCGTCAAGAAATCAGTGTCGTGCCCGAAGGACTTGGCACAATAATCGCATTAGAATCTAGTGGTTGTCGTAGTTGTCCCATCTTCTTCAGCTTTAAAGTCTTTAATAGGAAAGCCTACCTTTGAATGCCGATTTCACTTCACAGCTCAAAAAATATAAAATTTATGTGAAACGTCTTTTTTGCCAGCGGATGGGGCTTTTATCGACGAAATTTAATTTATTCTTTAGTGGCTTTTACAATTCCGCCGATTTGCACGATTCTGGAATACAATTCCGCTAAAATGTACAATTCTTAAACAATAAATTCTGTATTGCAATTTGAATTTACATTAAATTACTAAAAGAACAAACATGTTCGATGGTTAACTTACAAAGACAAAAGTATCAGCAAAAAGACGGAAAGAAGAATATACAAGCACGAATATGCATTCCGTCGACGTCCCTAATTCAGCAATAGCAAAACATGTAAAGTACAATAGCAATTAAGAAATTAAGTTACTGTAAAAGCAACAAATGTATGTTGCTATATATTCTTATGTATATGCAACAAACAGACTGTGGTTACTAATCTTAAAAGATTAGTTATTAGTTTTAAGTCTGAGATTTAAGATAGTAATCAGCCCAGCCAACAGATATAATTATTGCAGTAAATTGCATAGTCAAATGTAATTTATGTAATTTTATTGATTAATAAATAAATAAATAAAAATAAATAAATATCAATTCGCATAACTAGCAGCGTGACGTGATTTTTTTTACTAAAGTTTACAGTCTAAATCCAGCAGAATTTTCGTGGACGCAGTGCCAAACGGCGTTACTTAGAATTGGTCTTCCAATAAGAAGCAACCAAATTTCATGTTATTCGAAGACATTTAACGCCGATTAGTAGAAACTGCTTGCTTCAGAACCAAAGTGAATATCTTGAGAGGTAATGTAAATACTGCATTTTGCGGTTTTATCCCAGATATATCAGAAACGAATGGCTGTTGGGGCATCGAGTAAGAATACCTTTTTTTGTGTAAAATTAACAGGCTAGCAATTTTAAAAGTCCGCATACAGGGTGACCAAAGCGATGTGGCAATTTTCTTCCTCAGTTAACGGCGTATGTCACTTTTCCAACGAGTTTTTCAATATCTTATAACATGTTTGGATTTCCTATGCTCAAAAACCCCTGTATACCAAATTTCAAAGTATAAAAACAAAAAACTCAAATAAAAATAAAAGCTTGATAACCATCAACTTTCGGGCTAAGGCCATGTGTTCGGGCTAAGGCTCCTTAAGACCAACAAAAGAGTAAAGAAAAGTAATAGAAAGTAAAATTAGCCATTTCTACTGAATGAAGAGCGAGTTTCTACAACTTTCAAGATGCGTTACACCCTAAGGCGAGTAATGCACAAAGCAATAATTACGAATTTATTGTTGTTTTTTATAGCTAGCCATATTTTCGATACGTCGACTATTGCTTTTGTGTTTCATTATCTTCTAAAATTCCAATAAGACCCCTATTAATACAAATCGGAAACACCGACTCCTAACCCTCTACTAGAATGCGATCAGTTCATCAAATTTTAATTTCGAAAACCTCATAGGTCGAATGTAGCGAGTATACGTTGAATGAATGTGGTTAACATTTATTTTGTATCGGTCGACTGGCAACTTAATTGCGGAATCGGTAGACCAGGATATAAATCAAAATCCGATTTATTCTGGGGCCTACAGCGGTCAAATTGCAGCTTCTCCCGTTAACGGGGTTTTGCTACATTAACTGCGGTTTGTAGTGGTATGTTGTCTATAATGCCTATATTACCTTGTGGTTAAAACGTTAAATTTATTTAACTTTATCATTCGTAAAACAACCGAAATTTGCAAGCTCTGGTTTGGTAAATTGCTTCTTCCCAAAATACAGTGTAATTTTTTGTATGCATAAATGAATTTAAAAAAAATGAGTTGCCCCAAAAAAAGTCAATATACTCGAGTGTTTTTGAGCTGAAAATTAAACTTCGAATTTAAAACGTTCCACCGATACGCCGTTATAGACGGTTATTAAAAAAATGTATCAGTGCCAAGGCACAAGCTGATCCTCTGGAATTTTCTGTTTCTAAATTTATCACAAGTGAGTTTGAACAAGTCTGGAAATTTATATAAAAATCCACCGTCCTTTATGCCTACATTTCTCATTAATTTTATGATTTTATTTCAGCCGATTCTTCTTCGCAGTACGACGCCATTCGAGCCTACTTAAAGGAACTGGACATTACCGAAAAAGTTTGGATTGGTCTATCTAAGCCTCAGGATAAGCTCATCTACTCATGGACGTAAGTTAACTCTCCATATTTATGTTTACACGAATTTTAAAATTTAAATACTACAGAGCCTATACCCCACTCAACACCATCCAATAAAATTCCCTTTTTAAAATACTATTCATCAATTTCCAGAAGGAAAACAAATAAAATCGTTTTCCTTTTAGAATGAATTACTGAAAAAAATACACTCAAACTCACTTACTTATGAAAAATTGCCGAATATTTCCAAAAATTCCCCATAATGAAATGCCAATATACCTAAAGAGTTTCATAACTTAATAATGTTGAAACCCAAGATCGGCACATTGCCCTGGCATGAATAAATTTGTCCAAACCCATATATAAAATCCATTCATTTTGAAATGCAGAGAAAGTTTCTCCGTACTTAAATCTGAAAGTTTAATGAAGAGGAAAGATGGCTTTTAAATTGCCAATTCATTCCTGTACCGAAAAAAAAGCTAAAATATGCGCAAGTTTTTGAAAATTTCGTCGACATCTTTCGAATAACAAAGTAATGGATTGATGAATTATTCAATTCGAATTATCAATAAAAGTTCAGCACTGAGAAGGAGAGTGGGATTACATAAAATGCTGCTTCATTATACCCGACCGCCTTTAAAGGGAAATAATTGATGCGTACATTTGTGAAAGCGTGTCAAAATTCCCTGTTCTTTGACAAAATAAAATAAGTCCAAGTTCTCAAGTTTAAGGACAATGCGTTTATTGTGTTTAGTTTAAATAATAATAAGAAAAACATACGATATCGAATTAGTGCTTGGATTTCAAAGCATTTGATACATTTTTAGCGAAGAGATATATCGATAAAATAGAAAAGACACAAGAGTTTCTGCTTCTGTCCTTCTGAAAATTATATTCTAAATCGAAATGATAGAAAAATTGAGTAATTTATCTTGGGTATTTTCAGGGTTTGCTTTAAAATGTCATCGAACAATTTAATCATTAGTTACCCCCTTTTATTAAGCACTATAAAAAATCTGACTGCGGCAAAAGAGAACTCTGACTGCAATATGATTAACAATTTGATTTTATTGCTTTTCCCTGACATTTAGGGTACTAGTAATTATTTATTTAATTTTCTCTTTGATTTCTGTTATTTTTATATTTTCATATGCCATATGATTTAATGTTTAATAATTAATAACTTCTTTAGGAAACATCAAAGAATCCTTTTTGCAAATTCTTAGTTAGTTATATTAGTTAGTTACAGAACGTTTTTTATATTTTTTCTCAAGAACGGAAGAGAAACAAAAAAACTCCAGAACTAAAATCGTTTCTAAAGTTTATAATTTTTTTCTAAACATGCCAATAGATGGATTCACAGAAGAACACAAATATACCACAGTATACCTGGACATGCTAATATGAACCACTTTGTATATAATAGTGGACATACAACAGCAAGCGAATCAAAATAAATGTTGCATTAAGTTCTGTTTAGAAATGTTCATGGTTCATGTTACATATTTTTGTAAATTGAAACGGCTTGAAAATATATATATTAAACATATTACAAACCTGAATATTTTTAATGATTTTGTTGGGCTTGTTTTTATGATTTTAAGTTATGATATGTTTTTACAATTTTACTCCTTCGGGATCATTTTGGACATCCAGTGATTTTCTATGTTTACTATATCTGATGCATTTTAAAAAGCAGACGAGTTTGTGTTATACAAACACGTATTTCATAAAATAGTAAAACGTGATACAAAATATAAATTGCCTACATTTCAAACTGAATGTTATAATGAGAGTTACATGCGTTAATTAACGTGCCAGTCATTTATGATGTTAAATATGTAGATTTCCGCAGAGTCGTTATATTTTTTAATGAATTATACCGTGTGATCGAAAATTGGTTCAAAATAAAAATTTCATAATGGGCAAAAGTATATGAAATGGTAAAATAGAGAAGTGGCGCAAAATCGCCGAAAAATTGAAGACAAGTTCAATGTTGAATTCAATTATAATAATATAAACAATAAAATATAAAAATTGAGATATCGGGGTATTTTTCCAAAAACGTTGTTTCTAAAATATCGCAAAACAGAAATTCATTGACGAAAAGAAATAAACGGTCATGATGCTAATAATCTTTCAAAAATAGAAATTAATTAAGATTATACAATATCTTTAGTTAGTAAATTATAAAATTCGATTTTGCAATCAAACAAAGATTATTGAGAACCACCAAAAGCGTCTTAGTTAGCGTTATATTTTTAACTATTAACAACATTCATCATCATCATCATCATCTGTGGCTTCACAACTCTGGGTGGGTTTTTGCCTACCCAACCACGCGTCTCTATCTTTCTCTATCAAGCATCCGATCGGGGACATCTTCGATTTTCATGGCTTTTAGGTCTTTTGTAATATTATCTTCTCATTTGAGGCGGGGCCGACCTAATGGACGTTTTCCCCCTGGAACCTCCTCCCACACCAGTTTTACCATTCTATCATCTGGCATTCTTTTAAAGTGTCCTGCCCACTGTAGTCTCCTGGCCTTTATTTCGTTTATTATGCTGGTATTAATGTGGAGTTGTTTGAATTCTTGGTTGCTTTTTTTTCTTTTTTGCCCTGTTTTTTCGTGTCTAGTGGGGCCGAATATGTTGAAGAGTTGACGTGAGAGGGCGTCACCTTGCTTGAGACCATGATTGATACTGAAGGAGTCGGAGGGACTCTGCCCCACTCTTACTTTACATCGCGTATCCTCCATACATACATTTGTCAGCGATATAAGTTTTTTGTGGGAAACCAAGTTCTTGCATTGCTTGCCACAACTTTGATCTACCTGCTCTGTCGAATGCCTGTTTGAAATCAATAAAAAGTTGGTGGAGTTCTCTGTCGAATTCCCAGCATTTCTCCATTATTTGTCTAATGGTAAAAATCTGGTCTACGGTGGACCTATTTGGTCTAAAACCCATATTGGAAGTCCCCAACAATCTCTTAGCAGCATATATGGTTTCATTATCTCCAGCAGGATATTGGAGAGTATCTTATAACATGTATTCAGAAGAGTTATTCCACGATAGTTTGTGCATTTCTTTTTGTTTCCGTTTTTTATGTATAGGGACGATTACCCCTTCTTTCCACCCATCCGATAGGGCCTCTGTTGTCCAGATGATTTGTATAAGCTTATGTATGGCCTCATGGAGTGTTCTCCGCCAGATTTTTTGCATACGGCAGGTATGCCGTCGCTGCCTGAAGCTTTGTTATTTTTAAATTTCTTTATTGCCTTCACTGTTTCTTCGTACGACGGTGGCTGTATTTCTATTTCGGCCGTTGGTATATTTGTTGGTGGCGTACTTATATTTTCCTCATCATTTACCAGTTCACAGATGTATTTCCTCCAGGTATTTAGAATCTTCTTTTCGTTGGTCATGAGCTCTCCACCAATTTTTGTGAGAAAATTTTCTTCTCTGGGTTTGGTAGCCTGCTTTCTGTTTTGAGATTTCCTTGAAACTCTTTTGTTCTGTTATTCTGTCTATTTTCTTCCATTCGTCGTTTTTCCTCTTTTTTCATTTCACCATTCTGCGTGCTGCTGATCTTTGATCTCTATATTCTTCTACATTAGGTGCTGTTGGATGTTGTAACATTTTTTTCTAAGCAAGGTTCCGTGGTTCAAGTGTCCTATTGCAGTCATCATCGAACCATTTCCTTCGCTGGTTTTTCTTTTTGACAAGGACCTGTCTGGATACGGTGGCTATTGCTTCTTCAATGTTAGCCCATAATTCATCCATGCTGTTTTCGTCTTGTGGCTCCTTTATTTGCTTATTTATTTGTTCTTGCAACTTTTCTTGTGTCTCTTCTGTTTTTAGTTTTTCCGTATCCCAACTTGTTCTGGTCTCCTTCTTAGGCGTTGGGCAAGTGGATATTCTTATTCTAAGCTTTGCCCTTACTAGGAAGTGGTCCGTATCTGCGTCTGCTCCTCTGAGGCTTCTGACGTCCAAGCAGTTACTACCATGTCTTCTATCTATTATGACGTGGTCGATTTGGTTTCTTGTGAATCCGTTATTTGAAATCCAGGTCTCTTTGTGTATGTTTTTATGTTCGAACATGGTTGTTTTTATTAGGAGGTTGTGGGACGTATCCCTGTCGGGGCATGGGCCGAGACCACCGAGTAGTTATACCACTCTCCTTTCAGTCTCATATAGCACAGACGTTCGCTTATTGGCTTAAACTCCATGATTGTTTTTGCTATGGGTTCCCTGACTATAAATCCTGTCCCAAATTGGTGTCGTCCCTGGATATTTCCGCTATATAATAATACCAAATTCCCCACACTTTGGGTTCCATTCCCTGGCCACCTGATTTTTTGAACGGCTGTTATGTCCATATTTTGTTTTTCCAGTTCTTTAACGGCCTGTGAAGAGGCTCCAGGTCTATAGAGGCTAAGTAAGTTCCATGTTCCGAAATTCATTGTCCTTTTTCGTCGCGTGTTTCGTCTTAAGAGATCCGTCCGGGTCCGACGACGCAATTACATGGAAGCTATGAAGCAGCATCAAATCGGCAAAATTACAATAATTAATTCCACATGCCATGCTGACATGAAGTTGTGTCAGTTGTTCAATTTTTTCTGAATGAGTTTCGCAGTTCTATGATTAATTTTTCTAGAAACGTATTATCCTCACGATGAGGAAAAAAATGGATTTTTATGCAATTCATAACACCGAATTCTCAATTTTCCACTTTAATGACTAGTGAATACACAAGTTGAATGCTACGTTTATCATTAGTACTGTTGATGGCATTGATGAAGAACTAAAAAAACTCTTAAACCCACGCAAAATTTAAAAACCTGCATTAAAAAGCATATAGAGATGACGAAATCATATCTCGTAATTGACGAAATGATACTCTTAACTCTTTAAAAATAAGTATCACAAATTTCATTCACTCAACCTCCAACCCTTCCTGCGAGCTTTCCATTTCAGTTCAGTAAGTAGAAATATTACTTCGGCTAACTGTAAATGAGGCTGTTTAAAATCCTTCCATTTCTTTGCAGTCATTTTCCACTTTTAGCACATTCTCTATAGTAGGTACTCTAAAACTCATTTTAATACTCGCCTATCCTTTTCAGTGATTTTCATCCCTTATCAGAAGGCCACTGGCAAGAGTCTTTGCCGGCAGGCGACACCCAGTCGTTGTGTGCCGTAATGGACCCTGCCGCCGACTTTTTATGGAGAGCCCTGCCATGTGGAGGCCCAGAAGTGGCCGCATTCATTTGCGAAATGCCAAGTAAGTGCTCACACAAAACATTTCCATCCTTATAATTACAGCTGATTTAATGCTGGAGCTGCCACTACTCGAGTTCTCATCACACGTTCAAACTGCAGCTCTTCACGTCTCCCTCCAGTTCAATATCTTTGAACTTCTCAAGCACAAAAGTCAGTTTACCAGAGTTAAGGCGCATTCAGAAGTGTATAAGTAGCGAAGTTGTCGATGCACAACGGACGAATTGTACGCAATTATAAATGGAGATCAAGTGGAAAACTACACTAATTCTCGCGAAACTAGAATATTCGGGACGTTTGTAATAACGCAAAACGCAGTTTTTATACTTTTGGAGCGCGAATAAAGTAAAATCGATACGATGAAATAACAAGTACAATTGATAAATGATTAACGTGGTGAGCACTTGTTTAGTAATAATTTTAAAAGAGCAATTATTGAACATAATTTTATTTAGTTTTTCTACTTGATTAAAACTCTCGCTTTTATAAAGTGTGTCCCGGAGGCATATGTTTCTTGATTTTTGTGTTCTTCGTAAAATCTTGTACAAATCATAGTCTTTGCTCAAAAAAGTTATGTGCATCCTTATACTACCTAATAAAAAGTTCTAATAATTTTTGTATCAAGACACTCAAGTCTTCACCACTTGCCCAAAGCTGATGAACTCCGTTGCTTCGTCAAAATATGAGTTTTAATTTAGAGCAAATTTAAAGCGAGTTTTATTAGTAATAAACATCTTTATTTCTAAAAAAGGCTATCGACCTATCGGTGTTTCTGCCTTTGTTAAGTACACACAGTCTTAATCTAAATAAAAAAACAAAGATAAAAATTCTCTTATTCTGGGTTAACAATTTAATTCAATAAACTTTCTAATTCTAAGGACAAGAAAAAATTATTTTTTGTTCGAGTGAATCAAAAAGTGCCATTTTCTAATCAGAAACGATGGCCACAAAACTACTGAGAGAGCAGCTCAAAGACTCCAAACACTAACAAACAACACAATGACATGGTTTTATAAATGGAGACTAACACCAAACGCGTCAAAAAACCAACTTCTGCTCACAAACCACAGACTCAACGCTGACTCCCCTACAATAACTGCAGACGGCCAAACGACACAACCAAAAAACGACGTAAAATACCTTGGAATCACAATTGACCACAAATTTAAATTCACTAAACACATACGAAACATCAGGGCAGAAACAATAAAGAGAACAAAACACTTCCGATCACTAACCTACAAAGATAGAGGAATTAGCACAAACACCGCCACCAAAATATATAAAGCTATTTGTAGACCCTTGCTAGACTATGGACATATACTCATGACCAACGGAACAGAAAGGAGAAAACGTCATATACAAACAACAGAACAAATTGCACTAAGACTAATAACACGAATAAGACACTCCCAAAACCCACTACACAACCCCTCCACCCAACTACTATACGAACGCACAAACATGACAAAGATTTCGGAAAGACTCATACATCTACAGACAAATGGACAAACAACCCCTACAACTGGACCATACTGAATCCCCTATGTCTTACAAGACCAACCAGACAATCCAGCTTCCAGGCAAGAAAAAATAATTTTTTCTTGTCATTAGAATTGGAAAGTTTATTTAATAAGATTATTAACCTAGAATAAGAGAATTTTCATCTTTATTTTTTATTTAGATTAAGACTACATGTATTAAACAAGGGCAGAAAGACCGATAGGTCGATAGCCTTTTTTAGAAATAAAGATGTTTACTACTACTAGTTAAGTCAGATCGTCTTCTTCTGATTCAAAGAATATGGCAGTACTCTTTTGACCATGTGCTTACGGGACACCCTGTATACTACTTATTTAAACTCTTAAAACAACTTTGTTTTCAAATACAGAAGACGCAAAAAAAATTAGTATAATAAAAACATCAATAAAACGATGAATAATAACCGCAGATAATCCTAAAAAACCACCAGGCCAAATCTTCTCCAATCCACCACGAAATTGAAAGTTTATATTACGAAATAAAACCATCCGCAGTGATAACAAAAGTAATAATATGCAATCATATTTCAAATAGTATAAAATATACTTTTCCATTTACCCGAAATGAAACGACATCAGCAGCATAAAGAAAATCACAAAGCACCGTAAGTACCTTATGACAATGAAGTAAGTTGCATGAATGCAAGCCAAATAAAATTGTCTACGAAAGTTCCACGAGATAACAAACTTTCGCGAAATTTCCTTCAAATTGTACGGTTCCAACGATAATAAGGTTTTCATTATTTATTCGCAAATTCCTTTTACGAGCTGATTCCTTTAATATGGTCTGGTAATGCATTAAACAATTTGCGACGCATAATGGGAATATTTTTCTACTAGTGCCGGTCGGTAGACTGGAAAATTATCATTCGGTGTCGCCGTTTTATGGCAAAATAAAAATATGTTTACATTTTACCCTCATTATGTCCTAGCTAATAAAAAGTAATTTAATGATTTTGAAAATAATGTTTCACATATACATAAGTATCTCAAAATGATTATAGCAAAACTTAAAAATCTATATACAGGGTGTGTATGAGATTGATAGATTTGAGTCTAAATGGTTAGTGATAGAAAAAAAATATAGCTGGTGTTTCGTAAATTTTGATTTGATTTTCTTAGATTTTTGCCATTCTTCGTTAAGCTGTAATAATATTTGTTGCAGTTCAATTAAATTTGATGCTAAGAGCAAGACATCGCCTGCGAAATTGGAATGACTAAGAAACGTTTGATTTATACTGATTTCCAACTTGTTTTAGTTTAGTTTCTTGAAAAAACAAAAGTTCAAAGTATTTTGTCCTCATAACACTCATCTGCAGTAGCCATTTACTGTTTGAAGTAAATATTGATTAAATTTTCATCCCTATGAAATGAGTGGATAAAGTCTGAATTTTTTTATTATTCTTTATTAATATGTTTGATAAAACACACTTTTTTCTATGGGCTATCTTTCTATTCTATGGGCTATATTCTAAGTCTATGGGGTCTAGGACAATGGACTTATCGGTCGATATGCGATGCATATGTTGAAATTATTTTCAAGTATAGCTGGTGTTTCATAAAAGCACTGCTATGAATGGATTTTGGTTTTGCGAAAAACAAACCCAAATGGTCATTTCCTATTTCTACACTAAATTTGCAAAAAATTGAATAGTCGACCGTTTGCTCGTATCGTTGACCAAAAATTTTTTTGTTTGCAAAAAGCAATGGATATTTTGAAATTAATTCTCAGAAACGGCAAGTGATAGCACCTTGCTTCTTCTCTTGGCTTTTAGAAGAATAAATGAAATTTCTTTTGAGCAAGTCGTCAAAATTTACAAATTAAAATCAATGTAATGTTTTCACTCAATTTTCAAATATGCTATGATTGCGTTCATGGTGAGTTAAAACGCCGATAGTTGATTTTATCCATTGTTGATTAAACACCGTGTATTATACAGGGTGAGGTTTTTCGATGACCAGTACAGGGATCTTTGGAACTAGAGCAGTTACGAAAAATCTCAAATGGACAAAGAATTGTAGTTCCGAATGCTCTACTCGAAACCAAATTTATTTTTCTAAAATTTGACAGCTGTCAAGAGATATTTGGGAAAAACTTATTTATGGTAAAATTTTAAATTACTCCTAGTTTCGTCGATATTAATTGACAGGAAAACATTAAATAGAAAACTTGTAGGAAATTGAATTCCAAACAAAATGGCATAAGACATTTCTCCAAAATAACTGTCATTTTTGACATATGACATAAATTTGATTTTTTTTATGGCAATCAAACTTGATTATTGCTTTGCCGAATAGATCATTTTATTACGATTTCTGTGATATATCACATCGTTAGGTTTTTTTCGAAAATAAAGTGTCTGTGAACAATTTATACTTTTTCAATTTAGTTGATCGAAGATAGCCGTGGAAAATAGTATAAGACATAGCATTGTTTCCATAGCAACAAATAATAACATCACCTTTCAATTTTTGACATACAAGTTTAAATTCAACTTAAAAATATAAGTTAGTTTTATTGTAAAAATGAATTATTCCAATAAAGAAAAGCGCGACATGATTGAAACCTACATTATATGTGATAAAAATGCTGGACGAGCCTCTGATTACTATCTTGAGAGGTATTTTGACCGTCGTCAACCGTCCTTGAAAACATTCAAGCGATTATACGACAATTTGGGCACTTATGGAAGTTTTACGCAGCCAAGAAATGAAGATGGTAATAAATGAAGCTGTGGAGGTTAATGTCTGGGCCATTGTAAGCCAGAATCCACAGACTTCAGCAGAGAGATCGCAGCAGAATCCGGGACTTCCCAAAGCACCGTGATGAGAGTTTAAAAAAACACGAAATCCATCCGTATAAATTATCAGTATGCCAAACCTTACACCCAGGGGATGAGGAGCTGCGTGTGAATTTTTGTACATGGTTCCGAAACAAATGCCAACAAGACATCCAATTCCCTTATAAATATTGTGGACCGATGAAACTCGATTTACAAATTATGGTATGTTTAACCAACACAATGAACATCTTTGGAATCAAGCAAATCCCCACGACGTTGAGCAAAGGAGACCACAAATTAAATTTGGGTTTAACGTTTGGAGCGGAATGAGAGGTTCAAAAATTCTTGGACCATTTATTTTTGAAGGCACGTTAAATGGGAGTCGGAATCTTCAATTCCTTCGGAATAACCTGGATTTTATGTTGGACGACTTAGATTTAGAAACATGGCGTAATGTGCAATGGTTTCAACATGATGGCGCGCCTCCGCATAATGTTTCCCAAGTGCGGAATCACCTGGAAGTAACATTTCCTGGGGCTTGGATGGACGAAACGGCCCTGTTTTATGGCCACCTCGATCACCGGATCTTTCACCTTGGGATTTCTTTTTGTGGGGAGCCGTAAAAAACACAGTTTACAAAAACAAATATTCCAATTTAAATGCACTTAAAGAAGCTGTTGTTAGAGCATTTGCAAATATTGATGGTCGGTCCGCAAGAAAGGCAACTTATTCAGTTTTAAAGCGTTGTAATGTTTGCATTGATAATAATGGTTGACTTTTTGAAAATGTTATACAAAAAAAATCAAAGCTTCTAGAGTTAAATTTTAAATATTATTAGTATGAATTGATTTTTATATTACACTTTAAATGAGCAGCCGTCTTAATTATAATAAAGTTATTGCCAACTTTAACGTAGTTGTCAAAATAAATACTGAAGCATACTGTTATTATTTGTTACTATGGAAACAATGCTGTATGTCTTATGCTATTTTCCATGGCTAACTTCGATCAACTAAATTGAAAAAGTATAAATTGTTCGCAGACACTTTATTTTCGAAAAAAACCTAACTATGTGATATATCACAGAAATCGTAATAAAATGTTCTATTCGGTAAAGTTCTATCAAGTATGGTTGTCATTTAAAAAAACTCAAATTTGTGTCATGTCAAAAACGACAGTAATTTTGGAGAAATGTCTTATGCCCTTTTGTTTCAAATTCAATTTCCCACAAGTTTTCTATTTAATGTTTTCCTGTCAAATTAATGTCAACAAAATTAGGAGTAATTTAAAAATTTACCGTAAATAAGTTTTTTCCCAAATATCTCTTGACAGCTGTCAAATTTTAGAAAAATTAAATTGGTTTCAAGTAGAGCATTCGAAACTATAATTCTTTGTCCATTTGACCTTCTTCGTAACTGCTCTAGCTCCGAAGATCCCTGTACTGGTCATCGAAAAAAACTCACCCTGTATATAATAAAAAATAGTTCATATAATGTTTCTTGTGTTACTAAGCATTTTAGACATCGAAAAGTATCACACTCCAATTAAGGAAGTAGTAAAGTTAGTAAATGATGTTACTACCACGTTTTACGGATTATTTTTCTACGAAATTACAACAAAAATGTTGCCACAACTATTTATCACCCTGTATATCAAATAAATGTATTACAATTATTTAAAAATGTAAAAGTTAAAAGTTGATCCATCTTTTGAAAGCGCACGAGTAATTAATTCTTGTAGTTCAGGAGATGCAACCATGCAATGTATCATATTGAGAATTAAAAAGTTTACTTAAAAAAATGTTGCTGAATTTCGAAAATTTAAAAAAACTGCTTACCTTTTCGTCGTCAAAGCTGTAATGTATCTGCCCTTTTCTGTGCAGCAATTTTAATGTTCCCTTCAACATTTCATTTATTTGCCTAGAAAATAATAGAGTTCCAGATTAGCAAGTGCATTCTCAATGTAGGACATTACCTAAGGTTCAAATTCTCTTAATTTAATTAAACCGGGTAATTAGACTAAGTATTCAAGTATTCTGCATGCAAGCTAATTATCTCTTTTGCAATCGCAAGAGCAACTCCGCTTTTTGGAAGCTAATTAGATTAGATATTTTAGAATCGAAATCAGAGAAGTTGCACCAAGGAAGAACTGCTCAGGTCTGCAACTGCATCGCTTATAGCAAATATAAGAAATTCCTCATAAATATTGTGCATACAATTCGCTTAAATTTCCCTGTTATCTATAAAGCAAATAAATAAATAGCATATAATTCATCAATTAGACTAAGTAGAGAGTAAAGTAAACGCAAATTAAATTCACTTTCAGTTCAATACAGTTTCGAAATTCACCAACTTCTGCTTGAGTCAATTATGGAATGTTGAATAGAATCGAAATAAATTTCTGGTCGAGATCAAACAGTTCCGAATAACCATAAAATTGACTGTATACATACTGATCACGAGCACTCTTTCACAAGATAAGTAGAATTTTATGTAGGAAATCCGGTTTTCCAGTTTCAGCGCTGTCACAAATAAGCAGTTCTTTCAAAGAATGTCTGCACTGAAGTGCAATTTGCTTGTTGACCACTTGCTGGCTTACCGCCAATCGAAATTCCAGAAATCCGATGTGGGTTATCTGTCTTTATACCGAGAATTTGAATTTAAAGTACTCGCTATGTGCCTTTGCCTGAACTTTTCTTGCCCTTTTTGCGCTTTCGATTGCAGTTTGCTCAATAGTGTGGATATCTTTGATATTTGGATCCATCATCTGTCCTAGCTCTGATTGGGAAAATTGATCCTTTTTGAGTCTTTTTTTTTTCATTTGATAATCTAACGCGAGCAGTTAATGTCTGCATAGAAAAATTTCTCCCAAGTGTATCTCCATTGATTTGAAGTTCGCTCTTGCGTAAGTAGTTCGAATGCATGTAACATCACGTAAATGTAATTAATATTCTCATATCAATAGGCTTCTTAAAGAGCCACGTATACATTTTCCATCATTAATAACTCCACCCCTACGCATTCATCAATCAGAGCGAATCCTTGGGACTACTTTTTATCATATTGGGGAATTTTTAACATAGTGGTCCATCGAGGCCCCATCACTTCTGTTCATTTTTCTTGAGACTCGCGACTTTATATTTAGACAAATGATCGAAGCTCTATAAAATTGACAGGCACTCCATAATGCGATTGAGGCGGCATTTTATTGAGGTTTGCGTATAAATCGAGAGCCCCATTTGAGAGAGAAGGATTATGCAAATGTACTTTTTCATTAGAGACTCGAAATTTTCAGGATTTATTTTACGTGGTTTTTTAAGCATTTGAGACGTGTCTGCTAATGAGAAGCTCTACGGGATGTTCTTTTTAAAAAGCGTTACATAGATAAATGGAAGAAACGTTTCGTATTGGTCCGATCAATATTAATTGGCGAAATTTTTTGAAACACTCCAATATTTCAGTTATTATAAAAGATGAAAATAAAGAACACGTCAGTTTAGTGATGAGAATGTGCTCATTTAAATGTTTTTCATTTTAAACTGTACACAATTCACTACCCCTGCTATGTTTAATCTATATGTTTTCAGATTATTTTTCATTTATTGAAACCTCATCAATGCATGCTAACTATATAAGTATATGTAGAAGAAGTTTAGATATTCTATTTTAGAGGAAGAATGCTTAAATAGTAAATACCTAAGTAAAACCAGCATACCTTAAGCTTTATAAAAAACATTGTGGTACATGCGAGGATAAAATTCAAATTTAAAATAACTAATGTTGCTTTTCGATTGCATTGTTGGTGCAAAAGTTATTTTTACCAAAGGTTTCTTAATCTTTTGAATAATTTTATTTGTGTCTAATGTTTTTTACCATTTGCCAAAGAAAAAGTTTCATCCGGAATTTTGCATAATCGAACTGGGAGAAGATTCATCAGAAATGTTTAATCAAGAAATTAAACGACTGGCTGAGGAGAAACGAAAGGAATATCTAGAATACAGATCAAAGTCAATCACATACAATGAATACAAAATTGTTAGAAATAGTACCAATAACCACATTCAAACAATAAAACAGGCTTACTGGGAAAATTCTCCAGATATGGAGTACGACCTGTATGGAGGGCAAAAAAAAGTGTGGAACATGCTTCGAACCAGGAAAAAAACAATAAACGAATACATACAAACTACCAGGATCTCTACTAAAGACTGGAAGAAACACTTTTGTGAGCTATATAAGGAAACTAACGTCAACGCTAAAACCATCAAATCACAACTAAACGATAGTAGCATACACCAACAGTGGAACATATCAAGGGAACAGATAAAACAACTCGTTGGAAAAGTGAAAAATCGAAAGTCGCCGGGAATGGACGAGATAAGCAATGAAATGATCAAATACGGAGGTGATATCGGACCTAGACTAGATACATGCCTTCTTTAACAAAGTTCTGCACAAAAAAGAAATACCAGCAGAGTAGAAATATAATATTACCATACCAATTTTCAAAAAGGGATCAAAAACTGACTTAACTAACTACAGAGGAATTGACATCCTAAGTGCAATCTCAAAACTCCTTACGAAGATCTTTGAGGAAGAAGTAGCAGCTTCTGGAATATGCGAAGAACAACAGGGATTCAGAAAGAACAGATCCACTATTAATGGTCACCAACCGGCAAATAACGGAAAAAGTTATAGAATTTAATAAACCAGCTTTCATGTGCTTTGTTGACCTGACTCAGGCTTTCGATAGAGTAAGGCTATCCGACGTCGTGCCGCTTTTGCAGAAGAGAAATATTAACCGCAACATAATAAAAATTATTGCGGAACTCAACACAGACAACCACACTTACATAAAAGTTGCAGGCAAACTATCTGAGAAAGTACCCATATCAACTGGAATAAGGCAGGGAGACAGCTTAAGTCCTGCATTATTTAACATCATAATGGACGAAATTATTACAGAAGTCAAGAAGGTTGGCAGAGGGTATCGAATGGGTGATGAGGAAATAAAGGAGATATGCTATGCCGACGACACCGTGCTAATCGCCGAAGATGAGGACAACTTGCAAAGGCTTCTTTATAAGTTTCAACGGATGGCGTCCAGGTTTAGCATGCTAATATCCACAACCAAGACACAGTCTCTCACGGTATCAAGGGAAGAGCGCAGATGCAAGCTTGCCATCTACAACAAGAGCGTCGAACAGGTTATGCAGTTCAAATACCTTGGGGTCAACATAACAAGTAGTAGAGACCTAAAAGAAGAAGTGAGAGCGTAGAGAACAAAAGCAGCCTTGATATCGGGATATTTGAGAGACATAATATGGCGAAATAAATATATGTCTGTGGAATCAAAACCAGAATATACAAAACCTGTGTTAGACCTGTGATGACGTATGCAGTCGAAAACAGAGCGGAAAATGCCCTAACTAAACGGCTATAAGAATAACTGAAATGAGAACACTAAGATCTATGGTGGGATGTAACCTACTGGACCATGTAAGAAGCGACGACATAAGAACTAAGTGCAACATCCAAGACGTCGTGAGATGGTCTCGCAACAGGAGACGAGAGTGGAGAGACCAAGTTGACAGGATGGGCAACACCAGACTGCCAAAAATTGCCATCGAGGGAGTACCACGTTCAAAAAGACCCCCGGGACGACCACCAACCCGCTGGTATGAAAGCTCGAGTTCTGCGTCACAACTGAAGCTATGATGTTCATGAAAAACAGGATATAATCCTAATATAAGAGGAAGAAGAAGAAGTAGAAGAACTGGGCTCATTATTTTGCAAATTTTATTTTATTTATAATTTTTGTTGACTTATCAGTACGGATTCAGGCAATAGAGCAAACCATTATAGAAAATCGATTATAATAATTAACAGAAATTATTCGCAGAAACTTTAAAAGTGTTTTAACTTGGTTGAGCCATTTTAAAGTAAAAACTTGAATCCGGAATTATGCCTAATCGAATTGGGCTCATTACATTACAAATTTCAGGCTTTAATCCCTCACCTCAATTAAAATAAACGAAAGATTGCATTCCGTTTATATTCGTCAATAAAACGAGCAAATGTTAGCTCATTAATTAATTAATTATGCGTTATATTGAAGTAATATAGAAATAATTAGATTAATAAAATTAATAATGATGCATTAATTTAGGTTTGAAAAATTCCACTTTTCAAATGAATAAATCCAAACCATATTCGACATGATAATTTGTATACGTAAATAATATAGTAATAATAATAATAGTAAGTAAATGTGCATCAGAACAACTGACAAAAATTAATAAAAACAATCGAATTAATTTTCGATATACATTTTGTAATGTTTTGGCTTAAATGCATGTTCAAAAAATCCTTAGATGGTTTACAACATTTTACGTCAAAATGTAATATTGAATATTTGTAAACCCTTTTGTGAGTACACAGGGAAGTATTGAAACGAGGGTTCGAACCCTTCTCGAATTGATTGAATATTTATCCGAAACCTTCTGGGATATGCATTTTATAATTCATGTTACACGGGTCGCAAATTGAGACGCACCTTAACAATGTATTTGATTATATTGATTTACATTTTGTATCCTTTTCAACGTAATAAAATTTTTGTTCTCAACAAATATAATATAGAAGTAAATATGCATTTGCAAGACTTTTATTTTATTGTTCTTTTGTCATATAAAATATTTGTATTATTCATTTTCAGTTCCTTCATGGGCTTTGGGATCCAGAGGATGTCTGCTCACTGAGTTACCATCTTTAACGGTTTTGTATATTCCCGAACAATCTGCATTGGAACTCACTTCAGATTGTGGCCTGGATGGTACAAAGCGAATCGCGTGTAAAGGCAATGCGGTAAGTCATTTAATGAAATAATAAATATAATTTGCGAATATCAATGATTACTCAAAATGTTTTTTAAATATTTGGAAACTCTTCTTGAACATGAGCAAGAAGTTCTGGAAGAGGGTGGGTGAGGTTAGCATTTCAGTGGATTTTCAAATGTGCCAAAAAAGATTTGTTAATGGAAATTTCGGAATTAAAACATATTTTTGTACAGTACAGTTTTCGTAGTTTTTATAATATTGGAGATGTTTTGAATATTCCAAATTTTTATCTTATTTAAAAAAAATGTATTCTACCTTGTTTACAGGTTTTTTAGTTATTTTTGAATACGACGAGACCCTTTTCCTTGAGCAGCTAATTAAAATTATTGATCTCCGTTTTCCCAATTGCTTAATACGAGCATTAATTAAGATTAAGATTCCGCCTCAGTTCATTGGTAATTTTAAAAATACGTAAACTTAAGTAATTTGTTCCACGCTATATCCCCTGTATCTGAATCAATTTTTGAAATAATCATCAAAAACTGCATAAGTGTAAAATCAAAGAAGCAATTTAACTAGATAAGAATTTTTGAATATCTCCGAAAAAAGTGAAGAAAATAAGTAACAAACAAAAAAACTTAAAGGTATTGTTTAGAAAAGTTAAAGTAAATTACCAGTTATGTTTACAAAATGTGGCTAAATGAGCATATCAATATTATGTCGGTATTAAAACCTTTGAATGTGTTTAAAATTAATTTAATTGATGATGTCTCTTGCTCTTCTGTATTCAGTGTCTGCAAATTTTACATAATATTAGTGGCATTTATTATATATATTTTTTTTGTATTTTAGCGTTCATTTATTTCTACTTTTATACTTATCGGTTTATTAAGAAAGAAATCTAAAAAAGGTTCGTTTCAAATACTAAATTTAACTGTTATCTGGACACGATTTCGAAAATATGTAGGTACGAATTCCAAAAAGAATCTCTTTACATCTTTGTCACTATAAAGCACATAACAATAAGATGTCGACTGTTTTACTAAAAGGTAAAAGTTTTACAAGTTCCTGCCATGTCGGTCGACAGATCAGATGTCAAATTCAGGAAGTTTCTGATGGTAATTCTATTACGGAAGTTCTAAACTTTACAACCGCAGTCGCGCTTTGTTCACATCTGAAGAGCGGGAGACACAAATTCTCAAATAAATCCCTATTGAAAAATTCCTTTAACTTAAGTGTACTAACTCACTTTATGTTCACCGAACTACATAAAAAATATATCGGCCATAATAAATTCCCTATTTGAAAATTTCAAATCTGGGTCAAGAAAATAAAACCTGAATGTGTCATAAAACGTCTTAGGAAATGGAAACTCTGGCTCGCATTTCATGTTTTGCAATGTCAACACTTTTCTGAACAGAAAACTTTATAAAGGAAAAAGGGATCTACCTAGTATACAACCCGTTTGCTATTTCGCTTTGCATCGACATTGGTTCTTTTATGTGCCCCAGTTTGAAGAAAAGTGTATAACTGAACTTGCAAGTTTTCTCTAACAAATGCTGGTTGTTGTTGTTCTTGTTGTAGTTTCTTTCAATCAATACTTTAAATTATCCATTATATTAAATTTATAATTTGTTTGTTTCGTACTCAAAATACTATTAATTAATTCTGTAGATAACGATTTTTGTAGCTGTAAGGAATTTCAATAGAAATCCACTGAAAACAAACTTTTTTGTTGAAATTTGACTACATCAGTGTAAAGATACATCGTACAAGTGTAATTACTAAAATATTTGGAAGCGCGTAAAAATGTTTAATTGTACCCCACCAACTTTTCTGATGCCCGCAAACCCAGACTCAACACCAGACGTTCTACTGCACACAAGAAACTTAACAAACACCATCAACAACATAAACTTAACCAACGAACTTGGATCCGACCATCTGGCTATTGCGTTTAACATAGACTTACAACATACGCAACCTACCTCCAGTACACCTTCTATAGAGAAAAAGTGAAACCTAACAAAGACTGACATAGACAAAGTGAAACAACATATACATGACTACATTCAATCGCAAGTACAGCTCATTTCAATAGAAACCATACAACAACAACTTTCACTAGCCATAGGAAAATTTAGCCCGGAAGACAAAAGCAAAACATACTGGCGAAAAATTAAGAAACTAGCGCAATACAAAAAAAACTAACACTACTGACACAATTGACGAAAACGGAATAGAACGGTACACAGACAAAGAGAAAGCTGACGCGTTCGCCAGACACTATCGAAGGGCCTTCAGCATATCGACAAACCCTAACTTCGACAATGACAACTGGAACTTGATCAACGACTGGTACTTGAACTATGTCAACAGCTCACCAAACAATACATACAAACTGATCACAGACACAGAGTACGATGAAGCACTAGCGCATATCAAAAACACAGCACCGGGAAAAGATAAAATAAAGGCAAAACTCCTGAAAAGCCTAACTCAAGAAACACAAACTGATCCTAACTGAATTGAACATCTGCATCAGAAATAACATAATCCCAAAAACATGGAAAAACGACTTAATAATCCCTATACCCAAAAATGGACTGGACAATACACAACCGAGCAATTACAGACCAATTACACTGCTACCAGTACTTAGCAAGGTTTTTGAGTACATAATAAGGCAGCGACTGGGAAAACTGGTCGGAAAGTACATACCATCGTATCAGTTCGGATTCAAACATCAGCACTCGACTATTCACCCACTCTTCACTCTGACTAACAATATACAAACAACCCACCTAACTGACAGAAAGACAGCTTGCCTGTTTATGGACATTAACAAAGCTTTTGATAGTGTCTGGCATAGAGGCTTACTATACAAACTATACAAACTACACACACCAACATATCTACTACACGCCATAAAGAACTTACTAGAAAACAGACAACTACACGCACGAATTGACAAAACACTGTCATTTTCTTTTTCCCCTGAACAAGGCATCCCTCAAGGATCCCCGCTCTCACCGTTTCTCTACAATATACAGTGTGTCCAGTATAAAATGATGTACATGGGGATATTGGAAACCGTTAGAGTTACAGGGTGAACCAAATGGGGAAAAAGTTGCGCAATCAAGTGCCTATAAATAATCTGTCATCAACTTCTTTGAACTCGGAATAGCAACGGATATACAGGGAAAAAAGAAAAAAGTGTGTTTTATAAATTCCTTTATATCGTGTTTATTATAAAAGATACAATAACGAAATTTTCAGGGTGGGGGTAAGAAATGAGCGTAAATTTGAAAATAAAGTAAAAAATAATCTAGGCCCACTATGTTCAATGAGGCCGAAGTCAACTTTTGTTTTTCTTATGGGCGCCATATTGAATTTCTGCATTTTTAAATTCCCTTTTAAATATGCTCTTCAACCATGTATAACATGTTTATGTTCGGTCAAGATAAATAATTACAATTAACAAAATTAAGATTTAATGGTAGTAGGCATTGATATTTCTATTAATTATTACTTTAAATTATTATTGATCATACATCGAACACTGCAAAAGAACAAGTAACATTTTAGGATTAAAGTAGGTGTTCAAATAAGCCACCGTTTTCTCGCACGCACAACATACATCGTTTCATTACTGCTTCACATGATTTTCTGATCATTTCTGGGGTAATTCTGTTAACAGCTTCTATAACAGCGTGTCTCAGCTCCTCTTCGGTTTCGTATGATCTACAGTGTACCACATTTGTGAGGAAACCCCATGCAAAAAAATCAAGCGGTGTTATGTCAGGGGATCTCGCAGGCCATCTTACTGGTCTTTCTTAAGATACAAGGTTGTCTTTCAGACGCCTAAACATAGTTCTACCTGGTTGTCGCCTTTCTGAATATTTATTTATATACACATTTCTTCAGCTTTCGCTTCATTTCGACGACAGAGAATAAAACACTACAACATATCGTATTTTTCATAATTTGAAAAGTTATTCATTTTGAAACACACAATTAATTACTAACACTTGACACTGACAATAAATTCTACTTTGACAGTTACCTAGGTAATTAAAACAGACAACGAACGTCACTATGGGGAAATTGAAGAGAAATATCAATGCCTACTACCATAAAATCTTAATTTTGTTAATTTTAATTATTTATCTTGACCGAACATAAACATGTTATACATGGTTGAAGAGCATATTTAAAGGGGAATTTAAAAATGCAGAAATTCAATATGGCGCCCATAAGAAAAACAAAAGTTGACTTCGGCCTCATTGAACATAGTGGGCCTAGATTATTTTATACTTTATTTTCAAATTGACGCTCATTTCTTACCCCCACTCTGAAAATTTCGTTATTGTATCTTTTATAATAAACACGACATAAAGGATTTTATAAAACGCACTTTTTTCTTTTTTTCCCTGTATATCCGTTGCTATTCCGAGTTCAAAGAAGTTGATGACAGATTATTTATAGGCACTTGATTGCGCAACTTTTTCCCCATTTGGTCCACCCTGTAACTCTAACGGTTTCCAATATCCCCATGTACATCATTTTATACTGGTCACACTGTATACTGCCATGACATATACAATTACAACTTACCAGACAAAAATCAAATCGACAGATCGGCATACATATTACAATACGCAGACGACACGGCACTTATTGTACATGACAAAACTACTGAGAGAGCAGCTCAAAGACTCCAAACACTAACAAACAACGCAATGACATGGTTTTATAAATGGAGACTAACACCGAACGCGTCAAAAAGCCAACTTCTGCTCACAAACCACAGACTCAACGCTGACTCCCCTACAATAACTGCAGACGGCCAAACGACACAACCAAAAAACGACGTAAAATACCTTGGAATCACAATTGACCACAAACCTAAATTCACCAAACACATACGAAACATCAGGGCAGAAACAATAAAGAGAACAAAACACTTCCGATCACTAACCTACAAAGACAGAGGAATTAGCACAAACACCACCACCAAAATAGATAAAGCTATTTGTAGTGCCTTGCTGGACTATGGACATATACTCATGACCAACGGAACAGAAAGGACAAAACGTTATATACAAACAACAGAACAAATTGCACTAAGACTAATAACACCAATAAGACACCCCCAAAACCCACTACACAACCCCCCCCACCCAACTACTATACGAACGCACAAACATGACAAAGATCTCCGAAAGACTCATACAGCTACAGACAAAATGGACAAACAACCCCTACAACTGGACCATACTGAATCCCCTTTGTCTTACAAGACCAACCAGACAATCCCGCTTCCGTTTCCCTACATCAGCGCTACTCGAACACTTACAAACGCAACTGTCTACTGGACACTAAAATAAATTTTTCTTGTCATTAGAATTGGAAAGTTTATTTAATAAGATTATTAACTTAGAATAAGAGAATTTTCATCTTTGTTTTTTTATTTAGATTAAGACTACATGTATTAAACAAGGGCAGAAAGACCGATAGGTCGATAGCCTTTTTTAGAAATAAAGATGTTTACTACTACTACTGTTTAAATGTACAATATCTGTAATTTTGAAAAATATGAAAGTTTATTTTATTTTTAAAATAAATAATCTCACTTCATAATGTAATATTTTCCTCATGTCATTACGCTTTCTTCTGGTAGTTTTTCCTGATTAGTCAATGTCTGTCTGATTTTATGCCTAATTCTCCGTGGCTATTGCCACTTTTATGCAATAATACCCACTGAACTAAGTTTCTGCGACAAGCATGATTTTAAACCTTTAAACCGTTACTCAACTCAAAGAAAACACCTTATTTCGCTTTTCCTCACAATTTCCTAAGTTTTTTTTTAGAAATCGGGGAAAATTATCTCCAAAAGTATTTTTCTACCTCTCACATCAAACTTTGCTCTCTTGAATTCGTAAAAATTTTTGTTTTTGTTTTCAACAGCTTTCACATTTACGTCTAAACTGAATAATTGTAGGAATTTAAATGTGTTGACTGCGCCCTTTTCACTTCCTAATAACCGAAACAACGGCCTGTTTTGCATATTAAAATTGTCAGCGCCACATTAGTGCGGACACTGAAATTTTACAGAAAATTTAAAAAGGAAACTATTTATTAATACTCTCTTTTGCAAGTTTTTTTGCATTTCCAGTTGACATTGCTTAAAACCCTTCACTCATCTACAGAATTACAATGGATCAGCTTGAAAATTACCCCAGCCAGCAACATTTCAAAATAAAATTCGTTACAGAGCCTTATCTTGGAAATGAACGGACAGATAAAGGGCCTTTGAAATTCTTTCAGGCGAATGCTCTAAATTCCACTCCTCAATTTCTCTTTGGCGACCATGTCGTATCGGCTGTGATGTCGATAAATTGAAAAAATCAGTTTAAGCTCTCCGTGCAGTTTTAATTTCGATGGAAATACATTTATAGTTGCGATCCGAGTCGATTTAATCTCTGCGAAATAAAACGCTAATGAGTTAGAGCTACGAGATGGGAAAAGCCTGTTAATTCCTCGAAAGTCTTTCATCATTAATTTTAGCTTTGAACATTTTCGATAATTATTTAATACCGCATAAGATTGGAGTTGGAAATGTTAGTTAGTTCTCAAGTAAATGTTTTGTTTGCAAAGGATCACGAAGAAATGCTGAAACAACTAACATGCGTTATCGCTCACGAGGACATGGATGATGAAAGGACGTCGAAGACTTCGGTTGTGGATTATTTCGAGTCTTCAACGTGGGCGGACACTTCTGATGGCGATGGAACAGTGACGAAGAATTGGAATTCAAATACTGTTAACCCTGAACAATTGACCTCCACCAGACATCGACGGGAAACTGAAGACACTTTAAGCCCAGTAGCTACAAAGAGTCCTTTTAAAGAGGTAACTTGTTCTCGAAGCTCATAGAATCAATAACTAAATGATAATGTATTTTTCCAGACATCGGGAGCAAATATTCCTTGGCAAGATCAGCATGAGGATAAGGTAGTTTTAACTACTCAGCATGTTTTGCTGGAGTCTCATGTAACTCCCACTCCAGCCACGACTTTGAACATCGAAAAACTGGCGGATGGGGCGGATTTGAAAATAAGTGGTTTGGTGCATGATGATGGCAGGGTTAGCACCGAGTTTCACAAAGAGGTGGATGGAAACGAAAAGGTAACTAAGCTCAATCAAGTTGGTTTTAGAATACCTTTCTCGAAATCTAATGTTATTAAAATGGCTCTATGCTAGAGATTTTTGAACAGGCAATTTCTGATTATTAAAAAAAATAATTTTGAAACCGAAATTCACATTCACTCACATGTTTCGGATAATTTGAAAACAAAAATTGAAATATACTGAAGCGAAATTGAAAGTTTAGGATTGCTGCTAAACACTTTTAATGTATTTCCTAACAAGGAAACAATTATTACGGATTTTTCTATTTGTCTCCATAATCTGGCAGTATTTTTAAATTTTGTATATTTTTTTCCTGACTGTACTTTAATTCATTCCAATGTATTCCTGGGTTTCAGTCAATTTTATTGTTTATTATTTAAAATGTTACAAACATTGTTGTAACATTTTAAATAATAAACAATAAATGTTACAAACATTGTTGTAACATTTTAAATAATAAACAATAAAATTGACTGAAACCCAGGAATACATTGGAAAGTATTTTTAAATGAAAAAAAGTGATTGATAGTGAGTTTCGGAAAAGATGTTGGTTTTCAGAAACATGTAGGATACATTTTTAGAAACATGCGGGATAATGCGGGAACATGCGGGATAAAATGTTCTTCTAGATTTGCGAGATATTATGAGTAGGTCCATGTTATGGCTGGCTCTATACAAAAAGAGTAAAAAGTATCGCAAAGATTAATTGAATATTCAAGAAAATGTTCTTAATCAAAATGCTTGAACAAAGTTTTGTTCTCAGTTGTGCATATTTTAGCATTACGGACATGATTTCAGTTTCACCCCTGTAGCAAAAAATAATAATTTTTTGGTGTTTTTGTCTTCTGAAGTGAAGAGATTGATGAGCAAACAAGAACTCAAAACGAGGCTTTTAAAGGATTCAATGTGAACTATCCGAACAGTTAAATATCGATCTGAACGAAAGAAACCTTTGGCCTGGTAGATCTTCATTTTACGAGAATGAGAAAGGAAAAGTAATTTTATACATGGGAGAAGATCTTCATAAACCAACTCTAAAACTGTCATTGGAGGAAGAAGTTGGAAAAGCATTTATGCTGAGAATTTTCGAAAAGCACATTTATCTTTCGTATAAAATAAAATCAATCAAGCTTAACGAAAGTGATCCAAATCGTCGATAGGAACGTTCCGGAATGTTTATAAAAAAACGCAGAAATGGAAAAAATCTCAAGAAGTCTAAGGCAAAAGTCTTGAAAAGCCTAACTCAAGAAACACACAAACTGATCCTAACTGAATTGAACAACTGCATCACAAATGGCAGAATCCCAGAAACATGGAAAAACGGCTTAATAATCCCTATACCCAAAAATGGACTGGACAATACACAACCGAGCAACTACAGACCAATTACACTACTTCCAGTACTAAGCAAAATTTTTGAATACATAATAAAGCAGCGGCTTGAAAAAGTGATTGTAAAATATATACCTACCTACCAATTTGGTTTCAAACAGCATCACTCGACTGTTCATCCGCTCTTTATTTTGGCCAACAATATACAAACTACCCACCTAACTGACAGAAAGACAGCTTGCCTGTTTATGGACATTAACAAGGCTTTTGACAGTGTCTGGCATAGAGGCTTACTATACAAACTATACAAACTACACACACCAACATATCTACTACACACCATAAAGAACTTACTAGAAAACAGACAACTACAAGTACGAATTGACAAAACACTGTCATTTTCTTTTTCCCCTGAACAAGGGCTCCCTCAAGGATCCCCGCTCTCACCGTTTCTCTACAATATATACTGCCATGACATATACAATTACAACTTACCAGACAAAAATCAAATCGACAGATCGGCATACATATTACAATACGCAGACGACACGGCACTTATTGTACATGACAAAACTACTGAGAGAGCAACGCAAAGACTCCAAACACTAACAAACAACACAATGACATGGTTTTATAAATGGAGACTAACACCAAACGCGTCAAAAAACCAACTTCTGCTCACAAACCACAGACTCAACGCTGATTCCCCTACAATAACAGCAGACGGCCAACGACACAACCAAAAAACGACGTAAAATACCTTGGAATCACAATCGACCACAAACTTAGATTCACTAAACACATGCGAAACATCAGGGCAGAAACAATGAAGAGAGCGAAACACTTCCGATCACTAACCTACAAAGACAGAGGAATTAGCACAAACACCGCCACCAAAATATATAAAGCTATTTGTAGACCCTTGCTAGACTTTGGACATGTACTCATGACCAACGGAACAGAAAGGACAAAACGTTATACACAAACAACAGAGCAAATTGCACTAAGACTAATAACACGAATAAGACACCCCCAAAACCCACTACACAACCCCCCCACCCAACTACTATACGAACGCACAAACATGACAAAGATCTCTGAGAGACTCATACAGCTACAGACAAAATGGACAAACAACCCCTACAACTGGACCATACTGAACCCCCTTTGTCTTACAAGACCAACCAGACAATCCCGCTTCCGTTTCCCTACACTAACGCTACTCGAACACTTACAAACGCAACGGACTAGTGGACAATAAAATAATTTCTTCTTGCCACTGAAATCTTATTTATTCAATAACATTGTTAACCTAGAATGGGAGAATTTTCATATTTGTTTTTTGTCTGGATTGGGACTGCATGTGTTGAACAAGGGCAGAAATAACTGCATGTATTAAACAAGGGCAGAAAGACCGATAGGTCGATAGCCTTTTTTTAGAAATAAAGATGTTTACTACTACTACTGGAAAAAATAGATGGCTTTCGCGACTATCGTTAATAAAACGAAGATTATAATTAATCATTAACAACCTGTTGGTATCTATGAAACGAAGCAGAATAAAAAAATTTACTTCTACGTGAATTAAAGATAAAAGTATAAAGACGTGTAAAAGCAAACAAGAATATTATTTTTTGTTTGCTTTTTCATACATTATTTATTATTTTCGGTATATGTATTTTTTGTGTTAGCCGGTCATATACAACTTACTGAAACACAAACCGAAGAGAAATGTATAAAAAAAGTTATAGATGCAGTGGCAACAATTATATCCCTCGACATCGACACTAATCCTGTAAAGAAACACCTATATCCGAGAGACGTAACAAAGTATTCGCTTTGAAGAAATAAATTACTAAACGTGCGTATATAATGATATTAACAGTTGTTTACTCCTAATGTTATCTTTGTTACTTGCAATCAAATAATTATTGCAAATTAATCGATTTAACACTCACGGTCTTGTAATTCGTTTTGTAGGATCAGTCATTTGGCGTGGACGTTGTCCTTATCTCCAGAGCCCCAAATTTATCGCAGAATATCCCCAACGGAAACGTTTGAATCTGGGCTCGGCAAGAAGTATTACGAGGATTATATTCGCAATATACCCTTTCAAAATATATTTGCCGATACCGTAAGGACGGTGCATTAGCCTTCGTAGAATACGTTTTCATTTGAATTATATTTATGAGGCCTTGCCGGTATTAGGAAACAAATATGCTGCAGTGGTCTAAATTGAAATATGCAAATATTTGCATAAGGTCTGCCGGGAAATAAAGAGTCTGGATATACGGGAATATAAATCGCAAATATAGTTAAGCAGATGCAGTAGAATGCATATTTCCGGGTAAATACACTTAGAGGAATCATAATGTGGTTTTAGTCGGGTTAAATATTTACTTTATTCGTTTTTGGGTTTAGATGCAAATTGGGATTATACGAAAAATGGGCAAAACTTTGCTGGCTTCTTTCAGCAAGAGGCAAGCATTTGGAGGAGTTTGAAATAATTTCATCTTCGTAAATAGTAGTAGTAAACATCTTTATTTCTAAAAAAGGCTATCGACCTATCGGTACTTCTGCCCTTGTTTAATACATGCAGTCTTAATCTAAATAAAAGACAACTTATTCACTTTCCATAAACTTGTTATTAAGGGGTAACCAAAAGACTGCTTTTTAAACCATATGATGCATACAGATCAGCTCTTTTAGCTGGAAAAGTATGGATTCATTCAATTGTTTCTGTTTGATAAAAACACAAAACAAAATTTGTACCGATATCGAATATAACTCATATTAAATCCGCTATTGGGATGCACATTTTAGGTAAAAAATGTGAGAACGCCTTTAACTTGACGCCTTTCGCCCTGTTACATAATAGTAAGGTAAGCGTTTGTACTTGAATGGTTAAATGTAGCCCCAATCATGATCGATGCGTGATAGATCAGGGCATCCTGTGGGCCAATGAGAGAATGTTATTTTCAATAAAGTTATTAAAAATTTTTTGAATGTCTAAACTGCGTTTTCCATTGAATTTTTGTTATTGACTTGAATAGTAGGAGTAGAAAATATTGAGCAAAGTGAGCATAACGAAACTCAAAAATAAATTTTCTGTTGAAACCTACAACACTAAAAGTCTCTATTACATCGCGTCAGAGGAAAATGTTATAGATAAATTCTATATGATTGAGGGGAGTACATATTTTCACAACGTTTTATTTGGGTATTTTGCTTCAAATTTTGGGTCTTTGGAACGATCTATTTTAGTTACGTATTTTATTACGAATTGATAATGAGTGCTCTTTTTGATGTGAAGAACAAATTCGCTATCAAAACACAATATAGAAAGTATCACTTAGTATAAATTCTACAACAGTCCTGTGCTCTAATTCCCAGTAGTAGTAGTAGTAAACATCTTTATTTCTAAAAAAGGTTATTATTTCTAAAAAAGGGACCTATCGGTCTTTCTGCCCTTGTTTAATACATGCAGTCCCAATCCAGACAAAAAACAAATATGAAAATTCTCCCATTCTAGGTTAACAATACTATTAAATAAATAAGATTTCAGTGGCAAGATTCCCAATTTGTACAAAAAGTAAATTAGGCGAAATCTTAATATACAATGTATGTTAGAAAATTATTAAATTTCATATTGTTTATATTTTATTTTATTATCTTATTATTTACAACTAAAGGCGGATAACATTATAATTTTACATTATATGAAAAAAAAAGTGGTAAAACGTGTTTATTGTGAATGTAAAATAAAGTCTAAACTGTTTTAATAGCGATTGTTTTCAAGCACCTGAATATTGGCAAATAAAACCAAAGGAAAATAAACCGATTACTGAAAAATTTAATCCATTTATTCTTGTACGTTCAGAAATAATTAAACGGTAGGTCAAAAATTTATTATTAGAACTATTTTTAAAACAAAAGATACTATGAAAAACAAATTTAAAACAAAACCATACGACAAAATTCAAAATACGAAAAACGTAAATTATAAAATATCTTCCGTACCTTCCGTCAAAAATAAATTCTTCCAAGACTTCCAAAACCCTAAATTTGAGCCGAAATAATGAAAAGCCGAAAAGAATGTTGAATTATTATTTTTAATACTCCGAACTGCTCCCGCTAGTACGTTTTTATCGATTTCCTCACTTGCACATATGGGCGTTTCATAGAAAAACTCAAGCAAAAAGTATCCCTTTTCAAGGTGGTTGTTTTGCTCTCATGTATTCAACCCTTAGGTAAACTTATTATTGCCGTATACACGTGCAGTGGCGCAATACTACACATTGGACGACAATAAAAATATATTACAAAAAGTGATTTGGATTTCGCTAACAAAAATTTCTAAAAATAGTAGAAAAGCGGACAAATGTTTTACCGTATAGTTATCCAGGCAATTGAAAGGAATTAACCAAATGGCAATAAACACAAATCGCAGATTCACTGAATAAGACCTTGGTCGACTATGCATGAGGGAACAATGCCCCGAACTACCTCTCATTATTCAAAAGGAGGAGTCAAATTAAAATTAAAAATAAGTATAATATTAAGTTAGTAAGTAAAACAAATCTCGGACAACTCTGTCTGTTTGCAAAAAAGTAATTCCCCGAGTTTGCTTTAAATAAAAAATAACATTTGTGGTCCTGAAGAAACATGTCATCCCGAAAACCATAAGAATTCATGTGCTGTCCAAGAGGTGTACTTATGCGCTGTTATCGCGAATATATTCCAGAGCCGTACGACATGAGATGCAATCCCATAATTCCGCTGCCAAACCTGGATTCGAAAGTTTCCAAAGGGGATTTTCGTCCATAAATCTAGCGCCAGGGATCCAGAGTTAAACGAGACGTCTTCGCAGAATAGCTGGGGTGACACTGGCGAAAAGAGGCCCGTGATAAAGGAGAAACGCGATGCGTTTACCGACCAAAATGCCAATTTCTAGATTTCGTATTTAATTTATGAGATTCCAGCTATATTAACAAAGGAAAATTAAATTCCTGTAATTTATTTTTGTTCTATTATTTTTAACCTCCATTAAACCGAAACTAACGTTATTACGTTAAACCAGCATTTCGTTTAAATATAGATAGAGTTGGTAAATTTCAAATATCATACACCACATTATTGAACTCATGTAAATTGTAGTGTAACTGACGAAGGAAAGTAAATGTCTTATAAAACGAGTATTTTATACTGACTTAGATTTTCTAAGAAGTTCGGACTTTAAGAAGGAAGAGTTTAAAGGAGCTCGGACCTGAAAAAATAACTGAGAATGAAGTAAAATATTAAAGAACCGGAATTAAGTTTAAAAATTATACTTAGTGTCTGAAATAATTATTTTTTGGACCAATTGCACAACTGACAAATTTTCCTAGTTACGATAAACAGCTTTCCTCAGTAAAATTAGCCGCATCCGATCTGTCGTAAAAAATTTTTCTAAATAAAACGCTCTATATGTTCTGTAAAAGGAGTTTCTAGATTTATTCTCGTTTTTTATTTTATTCTAAATTTTATTGGCGGCTCTATCCCGCAATGACAACTAAAGCATTGCAGCTCAACCAGTTCTCGAAATATTAGCCAAAGGCTTAGAGCGGTTTTCAAGACCTGCGTTAATTTTGAATAATCGCATTTTGCGTAAAACTCTAGACATTCCTTCTCCTCCTAAATAATGTTTAATATAAAAAAGTGCGCATTTTGAGGCTCTAAACCCCAATAATAACTGGAGCTTGCCAGCTTAGGCGGTTCTCTCAATATGAGCCAAAGCTAAGAGCGCTTCTCAACACTCATTAATTTGCAATTTTCGGTTTTTGTGTGAAAACTAGAAACATTCTTTAAACTATGTTTGGTATAAAAAGTGCAAATTTTAAGGCGCTATGCCGTTAAGCAACTAAAATCTCACAGTTCAACCGGTTCTCTAAATATGAGCTAAAGCTTAAGAGCGGTTTTTATGAACCACATTAATTTTGAAATTTTCACATTTTATGTGAAATCTAGAAACATTCCTTAAATGATGTTTTGTATAAAAAGTGCAGAATTGAAGGCTCTATCCCGTAATGTCAACTAGAGATATGAGTCAAAGACTAAAAGCGTTTCTCAAGACCCGTTTTAATTTAAAATTTTTCGTATTTTTGTTGAAAATTAAATACATTCCTTAAATGATACTCTTAGTATAAATACGTGCGCATTTTAAGGCCCTGTACCGTGATGGCAATTAGAGCCGCACAGCTCAACCGGTTCTCTAAATATGAGACAAAGCCAACAGCAGTTCTCAAAAACTGCGTCAATTTTGAAAATTTCGCGTTTTGCGTGAAATCGAGAAACATTCCTTAAACGATGTTTATGAAAAGTGCGCATCTTATAAGTCTATCTCACAACGGCCACTAGAGCTTTGTAGCTCATCCCGTTGTTTAAATATGAGCCACATACTAAGAGCGCTGCTCAACACGTGCATTAACTTAGAATTTTCGCTTTTTGCGTAAAAATTAGAAACATTCCTTAAATGATGATTAGAATAAATAAGTGCGCATTTTAAAGCCCTATTTCGTCCGGCCAAAAAATGGCCACTAGAGCCTCACAACTCAGACGGTTCTCTAAATAAGATGCAAAGCCTCCAGCAGTTCCGCATTAATTTTGACTTTTCGTGAAAACAAGAAACAGGTGGAACAAGAAACATGATGTTTGATAAAAAAAAGTGCGCATTTTAAAGAAAATTGAGCATTTAAGTTAAAATGAGAAAGCAACGTTAACTTTATAAAATCTTATAAAAACGAATTAAATCAAAATCTATTACTGGTCCTTAGCTTAATAAGCATCTCCAAAACATGCAAAATAACTCTCATAATATCAAATATTTCAGTTAATTCATACTTCGACCGAGCAACTCCTCAC
The DNA here is from genome assembly GCA_024550625.1 of Dendroctonus valens. Classification (NCBI taxonomy): domain Eukaryota; kingdom Metazoa; phylum Arthropoda; class Insecta; order Coleoptera; family Curculionidae; genus Dendroctonus; species Dendroctonus valens. The sequence goes on from JAJTJO010000898.1 coordinate 788,375, forward strand.
TACTCCAGCAGCTGTGGAAATATCCAGCCCATCACCAAAACCCACTGAAGAACTAACCAAGCCGATTCCGACCCTAAAAACTGATGGTATCAGTGAATCCCCGAAAGGTTCATCAACGGAAGCAACCAGCACTACCACCGCGCAAGAAGCGAATGTTGAGGACTATCCAAGTGCAATTAGCCAAGGACAATTGTTCAGTATTATTGAAAATGGTAATACATAGTCAAGAAACTTTCCCTTTCGATGTATATCCGTCATTATGTTTCAGGTACAATGTTCGATATCATCGAGCTAAATGAAACAGAGCAACAGTTGCTCACATCCAAAACCAAAGTCCCATCGTCAGTATCAACTGTAGAAACTATCCAATCAACAACTACACAATCGAGTAATGCGGATGGTTCCACCAAACTTCCCATACCATCTAAAAAACCCATCACAAAGAAACCAATTCAACCAACAAAAAAGGTTCCAAAGAACCAATATAAGAAGGACATGGTTATTAAACACTTGCTGGCAGCGACTGAAGCTTCAACGACTAGTAGAATCCGATCAGTGGACGAGATGGAAGAGCAGCTAACAAAAGAGTTCGATATGATGCCTGATATCAGCGACTCTTCAGTGAGACTGAACAGAACATTTAGGAAGGAACTGCCTCCAATAGTCAGTGAAGAAGAGTCTATTGAACACGCCAATTTGGAAAACGGAAGCCAATACGGAGTGCCCAGGATATTGAACTTTACCGTAGTAAACGCTGTAGATAAAGACGAAGTGGTGCAAAGAGACCAGCCGCAACAAGATGATAAAAATATCACAGAAACTGTAGTAATTTCCGATAAAGTTGAGCCACTAGTTACGAAACAGTCTGTGGCTGACACAGCAGTAAATGCACCTGGAGACACATCGAATTATCGGTTAGTCGAAACTACTGTCACAGAAATGGAGAAGGTTGTTGTTAAAAAACCTCTGGTAACGGAAAGCTTGCCGGAAGACAATATTCAAACTTCACGGAAATTAACTGTACCCACTGTTCCCGAACACAACCCGATCGACCCGAGGCTGTACATGCTTAACCATCACTCTACTCTACATCCAAACAACCATAACGAATCAGCTGGCTCCCATCAATCGAAAATCACTACCGAAAGAGCTAAACTAGCCAAAGAAGACTTTCTTCCGAAATCCCTTATAGGCGACAAACACTTAACATCTGAACCTCCTGCACCAATCGGTTCCAGTCCACATTTCCAACCTTCTGATGGCTATTCCGAACTCCCTTTCCCATCTGAAGAACCGAAGAAAATTAACAGGCATCGGAGCCTGCATAACAACAATAAAGCCAGAAAAGTCTACCCATATTTTTTCAGCCGAATGCTTGGTTGAACTCAGTAAACTAATTGTTTTAGAACCATTGAATGATGATGGTTTCTTGTGAATGGTTTCAAGCATTGCATTCAGTTTGGAAACTCTGTATTCAGTTGAATCATTATCGTTCGATGCGTTTAGTGCTATGTTACATATATGCGTACTAGATGAAACATATTTGTGTTCAAGCATAGATGTATTTTGCACTACGTAAATTTGGCCAGCTCATACATACAGGGTGTATCTAACATGTGGTAAGATAAGGTATCTTTTTAATTTTTGAAACTTCTCAAATGTATTCATCTTCTAGATTTTGTATTGTATAATCTTCATTTTAAAAGCACATAATTTCTAGTATGTTATGTTATTTTAAACTAATGCGGCTTCCTTGGAATAACTTCTGAAAAAATGTTTTTGCAATTCTTCACCATGAGTTGTCCAGAGTTATCCTTAGTTATAATAAAATTTGTCTCACTTTCGTGGAAAGTGTAATTTAAAGTTGCCACTAACAAACGAAACTTGTACTGTCCCAGTTACGTCCCATTACGTCCCAAAAATGTTCCCAATTACGTCGTTTCATTGCAAAACAAAAGATCTAGATGCAACTTTTGAGACACTGTGTATTTCTTCTTTGAGAAATGTTCTAATTAATAAGATATCTTACATTACCGCATTCTTTATACAGTGGGTATATGGAATTGTTGGTTTAGTAGGAAAAGGTCACTAACTACAATCATTATCATGATAAAATGTTTGCTGGCCGACTTAAACCTGTTTCATAGATTCTAGTCAATACACTTTAAATTAAATATTCCCCTTAGTAATTCATGTAGAGCAAAAGTAATTGCAGTCTTTAATGCATATTACAGTAGCCAAACTGAAAATATAACGATAGCTCTAGACCCTCATTTGAGTAACACAAAGGTGTCAAGATCGAAGTTTTTTATCTAGTGTTAGTTCCTTAGATGTAATCATGTTTTACCATTTATTTGACCTGTTATAAATATGCCCAAAGCGCAGCCAAGAAATTTGATAGGAAAATTTTGAGAAATTTATATTTAAACTATCAATCGTAAGTTATATTTACTCATTACACTTACGACTAGTCTAAGAATTAAATTAATAATACTGCTAAATATTTTAAGCTAAAGACACACCGTCCTTTTGCTTAAGACACACGAGTTTACAATATATGTGCCTCCAAATTAATTAGAGAACTTTACAAAACATATCTGTTACTCCCCCCAAAACGACATTTCTGGCAGCAACATTATTTTCGCGAAAGCTACTTTGTTATTGAGGAGTAGAGTTTGTTAAATTGAACAAATGGAGTTGAAGCGCGTTAGTTGATAGAAAAAAATGGTAGTGAAGTTGATAACTGAAATTATTAGTCCAAGTTTACTCAGTGTGATTTCGTGAACAATATTCTATACAGGGACTGTTCATAAATATCATGTAAATGGCAAGGGATACACTTTTAGCTAATCTAAAATTAATTGAGCTTCGAAGAATTTCCCATTTTTCTAACTCTTGCATTTGTCAGATACCTACCTAGCTAAATTTGCGAATATAAGAATTTACGGTATTGAGTACCTACGGCAAAACATTGCGAGCATCTAGAGGGTATTTTTTTAAATTCTTTTAGGGTACAATCTTTGTTCAGATCTTTTCAGGTGCATCCGACATCGACTCTCATTGCAAAAATAGCATTTCCGATTTGTTAACCAGAATTTCGACCTCACGTTGATTTTTTGTATCTACGACCGTTTACAAGAAAAAGTGTTATAAAATAATATATTCTACACTTCACTAATTAATTTGCATCTCTTGACAGTAACTCCTCTTTAGTTCCAAAAAATAAATGGATTCCTGATCTTTTATGAGGTTCTAAAGTAGGATTAATCAGGAACTTATAAGGACTGTTAATGTCCTTTAGCGAATTACAGAAAAACTTTTCTGGAAAGTACTAATTTGTCTATATCAGATACAAAAAGAACACCGAGAGTGAATAGTTTATAAAACGAATGAAGGATTGGAATATTTAATAATCCAGCACCGCATTAAAACAAGGTCGGTCACATAACTCCTAGGGGTAATATCCTGTAGATTATCAGCGTCATTTCTGCATGTTTTTAACGAATGAAACTGCAGTAATTATAAAGAAAAACCCTCAAACAAAGGAAGTTCATTTTTATTCATTTTAGTCACAAGGTGAGCTGAAGAGCTATTGCTTTCCGCGCTTACCATGATATTTCTGAACATCCTATATAATAAAATGACGAATATAAAATGAATGTATAATATGCGTATTGCATACAAGAAAATTTCTTTCATTTCGAACAATCAATCGTTCTATTTGCTGTTGAAACGAATTGTTCAATTTTGCAGCTTTAATGTTGAAATGTACTAATTCGATTGGTTTTGTAATTTATGAAATCACATTTTGCACTGCAACAAAACTCACTTATAGCACAAATATGTACTTATATTGATGTAAATATTCGGTTCTTATAACAAATGAAATGTGCTAAATAAAGGAATTTATTGTAGAAATTGAGATATATGGTTTATTTCGTTTATATTGATTTTTTTAAAAGCGCGTTAACTATACAGGGTCGCTCAGTTTACAGAGGAGAAACATTATTGGCCCCACAGGTTTTTTTCACAGTTTTGAACGACCAGTTAAAAATATCCAGAGACTGTGCGCCTGTTTTCGGCAAATTTTGATCGTAGAACCAGAAATTGATCGTTTCTCAAGGGAACAAAACCTGATCATTTCTCTTTACTTTCAATGTTTAATAAACTTCCTATAGGCACTTCTTAATCTAGTGAAAAGTGCAATAAATCATAATAGCACACTTTCGGCTTGTACTATTCTCGTCTTTATCCTGTTCGTTATCAGAAGATTTCACTTTTTTTATTCCTTCCTATAGCACCTCCATATGGAGTCCATTTTCTTAATAACCGTATCTTTGTTTGCATCTTTACTAACTTAAGTTTTGCTATTAATAAATTATGCGTTTTGTTTTTAATCTTGCTTGCGCTGTGTTAGTTCTGGGCGCGGAATAAGGGTTAATTTAAACATATTTCATACTAATCAAGTATTCTGCACTTTATTTAAGTTTTTAACCATTGAAACGTTTTGCATTTTGCTTTTAGGGCTCTAGTAGAAAAATTGCAAAAAAAAGTAGCGTAATGAGTCTAAAACTAAAAAAGGATTCAAAATTACCTGCATTAGTGACTGCCAATAATCAGAGGCACATATAAACTGTTTTCATGTTATTTCCATACTAGAATTAGTAAAAACAAGTAAAAACTTGTTTTTTGAAAATTAATTCAAACTATGTAGTTGTCACTTAGACTTGGTAGATTGTGGTGTTGCCATATAAATTTATAATTGTAATTTTACCGTTGATAAGTATTTTATATATTGTTATTTACGTTTAAAATACACATTTTATTTGCTCTGATTATATAAACATATTCCTCTATATATCAGCAGTTGTTCTAAGCTTGCAGCTGCTGCAAAATTATTAACTATATTATTTCATTTCCTATTTTTCACCAATAATTTTATCACGTGGTAACATTCACTTTGGATAAACGTCACACTAACCTCAGTAAAATCCTAACCCGACTTTGTCAAAGCGAGGTTATATGCTTTCGCCTTGTGGGTAGTAGGAGATTTCCCTTCACTTTTAAGCAAATTTATCTATAGTATTCCAGCGTGGCACATAAATGAAAGTAGCATATGTAATCTTGCGTCATCTAGTTAAATTTAAATTTGTCAACAACCCGTTAAAACACACCGGTCCTCAAGTTGCCCAAGCTCGAAACTTATCAGCAAGCCCCTATTTGACTCAGGAATACAATCAGAAGACTGATTGGGGCAAAAATAAGAAGAGTAGAAAAGTTAAACTAAATTTGTATTTTGATACCATGGGTGACCCGCAAATTGAACAGGTTTTGGCCCCTTTGAGGGCCAGCGTTAAGGAACAGGTACGTTGTTTGATTTCAATGAATATTTATTTACTGATACAAATTATCTATGTCCAAATCTGCAGCTAAGAGTTCTAGCAAAGTCTACATTTGTAACTGTAACAGACTATTAATGTTCCTCATTATTATTTTACTTGAAAGGATTTGCCTATTTATTAGATATTAGCACAAGTACAAGTATAATTGGAAAGAGTATATATGCGTACAAGACTGCTCAATTTATGTATTCGAAAGGTTCTTAATTCTTTCTCATGATTCAGATCATTGTACCTATTATGATGATCAAGTGAAACATCGTTGGGAAAATTATGGCAGTTTTTACACAAAAAGCTAAATTTCGACATCAGTTTTAGTTCTACGCGGTTTTGGTAAAATTGTGCCCTCGTTTCAATCATTGCGCCAAATTTGTGCTCATTTTTCCGTGTACATATTTTAAATTTAAGTAATTAAATTGTAGGCACTCAATATGATTGCCTTCTTAGTATAACGTTCATCTGAAATAATAGCAGAAATAAAGCGATAACGCAAATTTCCCGTGTAAGCTCCTGCTGTGTATAACATCAAGCTCTTTTAGGTCTGTTATGTAATACCGTATCTTCTGTTTAATTTCCCGGTTTCTTTACTTCTGTCCTCATATTCCCTATTTGCTCATGTTCTGATTTTTATAGTCTCCTCTCGTTCATCTTACCTAATACTTCTTCAGTTATCCACTACAGTTTCAGCATTTTGTCTTCAGATACGTTTATTTCACAAGGATTAATTATATTTCTTTCTAATTACTCCCATTCTTCGTCAATGTTTTCGTGATCTGTGTATTTCATTTAAGTTTGCACCTTTACAATAAGACTAGAGTAAGCATGAGTCATCTTAAATAAGATGAATAAAGTGTCTCGCAAATATTACGTTTTCTTTACTCTCCTTTATCGAGGGGAAATATGGACTGTAAATGCGCCGTAATTCTTGAAAAGATTGAAGCATTTGGGATGTGACTGTATAGAAAGATGTTCAATTGAACATGGATACATAAAGGCAAAAAGAAAATGCAGTCAAGGCTCGAAAAACTCGCTCAAATGATCAAAGGAAATAAGTATGGAGTAGGACAAAATCCAAGAAAAACGACAGAAAAAGCTCATGGTTACGAAATATTAGGGAATGGTTCGGCGCCAACCTTCCACTCTCACCTAAAGAACAATTGACCGAAATTGCATCTTCAAGAAATAAAATCAATTCTCCAACTAATTTTCGCTTAAAATGTGTGCGGCTAATTATAAATCACTTTGAATAGTTTTACACAGCAAAGAAAAATAAGTTCGCTTATTTTAGGGTGACTTAGTGCGACAGTTAAAAGCAGACGGAGCACCTGAACTGGACATTAAGAAAGCAGTACTAGAACTGAAAGCACGAAAAAAAATCTTGGAAGATAAAGAATTGGCCTTGGCCCCAAATGCAACATTTGACCGAGCGAAAATGGAAGATTTATTAAAACGAAGATTTTTCTACGATCAATCATTTGCCATATATGGCGGCATCTCTGGACAATTTGATTTCGGTCCTATGGGCTGTGCTTTTAAGTCGAATTTACTGAACTTGTGGAGACAATCCTTTGTGTTTGAGGAGCAAATGTTGGAAGTGTCGTGTTCAATTTTAACGCCAGAGCAAGTCTTAAAGTAAGCTGTACTTTCATTTCAAGTTATGAATTCAATTAACCGATGCGTGTTTTGCCAGAGCATCTGGACATGTGGATCGATTTGCTGATTTGATGGTTAAAGATGTGAAGTCAGGCGAATGCTTTAGACTTGACCATCTTATTAAGGCACATTTGGAAAAAAATAGCTTCTGATAAAAAAGCCACTGCAGAAACAAAGGAAGAGTGTGCTGACATAGTCATAAAAGTAAGTAGCACCTTAATAGTAAAAATTGAATCTCTTAGTGCTATGGTTTGATTAAATATATTTTTATTAGTGTATAAGTTTTACCAGAATTTGAAATTGTCTGAGTGTTCTGGTGGAGAGGAATAAGAAGAGTGTAAAATATGCGACCTTACATATCATTAAACGCTATTGCAAGACAATTGGACAACGCCCAATTAATTTCAGTAATTTTCAAATATATCGTTATTTTTCCAACAATTTGTCTATGTACTAATGTACGTGAATTCAGTTAGATGGAATGAACAAGGAAGAAATGGCTGCTATATTGCAAAAGTTTCAAATGAAAAGCCCAACAACTGGCAACGATTTAACCGAGCCAATTGAATTCAACTTAATGTTTGGAACGCAAATTGGCCCTTCAGGCTTAGCAAAAGGGTAAGGCTATCTAGGGATTTTTCACCATAAAAGTCATCATTTTGATGCTTTTTGCAGTTACCTCAGACCTGAAACAGCCCAGGGAATATTTGTCAATTTTAAGCGACTTTTGGAGTTCAATCAAGGCAAATTACCCTTCGCGGTTGCTCAAATTGGTGACTCATTCCGTAATGAAATCTCTCCCCGATCTGGTTTGATTCGAGTGAGAGAATTTACTATGGCAGAAATTGAACATTTCTGTGATCCAAACGATAAGAATCATCCTAAGTTTGAGGAGTAAGTCAATGGGAAATTTTGTTTCTTAGAATCAAGCTTTTCTAAACGAAAACTTATATTTTCTTAGTGTTAAAGGCGTGGAACTTTTACTATATTCCGCCTGCAATCAAATGGATGGCAAAGCAGCAGAAAGAAAAACTATCGGGGCTGCCGTCTCAACGGTACGATCCAATCACATCAGTTTTAATCCTTTCCAAAAATACAACTAAAAATGCCATTTTAGGGCCTGGTAGCCAACGAAACTCTTGGCTATTTCATAGCACGAATTCAGCAGTTTATGGTTAAAAGCGGGGTTGACCCCAAAAGATTAAGATTTAGGCAGCACATGGCAAATGAAATGGCTCATTACGCCTGTGATTGTTGGGATGCGGAGTGTCTCACCAGTTATGTGAGTGCACGAAAAACTAAAACTTAATAGATGTGAAAGTAAAACTCGTTTTAGGGGTGGATTGAGTGTGTAGGTTGCGCTGATCGTTCAGCTTTCGATCTTACACAGCACAGTAAAGCGTCTGGTGTGCGTTTGGCAGCTGAAAAGAAGCTAGATCAACCTAAAACGATTGATGTAGTTGAAGCAGCTCCAAACAAAGGCGCTCTTGGTAAAGAATTTAAGAAAGATGCGAAAAAGATTCAAGATGCTTTAGCTAGTCTGAGTATGCAAGACATTGGGGCAATTGAGAAAAATCTTGATTCGTCCGGGTAGGTGAAAAAAAAATGTCGAATTAGTCGATTTTCTTTTCAAAATGAATGCTTTTCGTAGAACTTACGAATTAAATACCGGAGATCAAACGTTCAAATTGAGCAAAAATCATGTGAGCGTGAAACGGTATCAAAAAACTGTTTATGTGGAAGATATTATTCCTAATGTCATTGAACCGTCTTTTGGTAAGAACTTGTGATTTTATTAAGTGTAATATTTTTCAAATTAAGTAGACTGGAAATGCAGGGTTGTCTAAACTTTGATAACTTACAGGTATAGGTAGAGTAATGTATGCAATATTCGAGCACAACTTCAAACAGCGCGAAAATGACGAACAGAGGACTTATTTGTCGTTGCCAGCCGTTGTAGCGCCTTTGAAGTGCAGCGTACTGCCTTTGAGCAGTAATGCGGAATTTAAACCAATAATTAAACAATTATGTAAGTGTACTCTAAGTATTTTAAACCTATTTAACATTTACTCCGCATAATTATAAAAATACCAATAAGAGCACAATAAAGTTAAAACAAGTTATTAAAGTATGAATTTATTATTTGCAGCAACTGACCTCACGAAAGTGGTTGTCTCGCATACAGTGGACGATAGTTCTGGTTCAATAGGAAGAAGATACGCAAGAACTGATGAAATCGCAATTCCTTATGGAATTACTATCGATTTCGACACCTTGAAAGAACCGCATACTGTTACTTTAAGAGAACGTGATTCCATGACTCAAGTGAGAATTCCCGTAAGTATTTTACGGTATTGAAATGAAAATGTGTATACTAAATAAATGTTAATTGTCCATAGTTGACTGAAATAGCAGATGTTGTCCACAATCTAGCGTATAACAAAGAGAATTGGACTGTTGTTCAAAATAAGTATCCTAAATTTGAACAGCAGGAGAGCAAAGGAAACTAAAACCATCTACTTAGTTTGAAAGTAAGAGTAAACCGCATTTAACACTTATTCTTAGCTTTTAACCCGGTTATATTTATTAAACAATGAAACTTATACTTTCAATAGTTTGTTTTATTTATGACACGTCAAAGGTTTGACCACAGAACCGATTGCAGTTTTTTTGAAAACCTTCTATCTGGGAGACACTAGGAGAACATTAAGAAAAAACAGATTTTCCTCACATTTTAATTACAAATTTGGTTCACAACTTACATTATATCAATTACTTTATTGAATTGAAATTCGATCACGACATAAATGTAACACACAATCCATAGTAATATCTAAGTTGAATAGATACGAAAAAAGTCTGTTCTGATCCTTCACCCACTGTTGATCACGGTTGATAAAAGATTACAACAAACTTTCACCTGCGAATTGAATTGTTTTTCTTATCCCAAACCTAATGCAATATTCCGAAAAGATTGACTCAGTATTATTCAAGTTTACTAAATGAAAACCCAAAGATCTGTTTAATACACCATGTACTGTCTATAACATTACATTATTTATGTACATATTAAGAATGCTCACAAAGTAGAAAACTAATCTTATTACCATTCCTTATTTGAACCGATTAAGATTTTCCGAAATAGAACAGCGGGCGACCTCCACTACGTAATGAATTACGATTTATTGAATAACTTAGATCAGAAAATCATATAAAAAGGAGTAAGAAAAAGGGGGGTTAAAATGTTAACGTGACTTATGGGTTACATACTACTCTAAATCTGGGATGGGTTCGTCATCAGAGTCTCCCCCTTCATCGGCATCCAAATCATCGAAATTTGGCTTCATATCACCTGGAGCACCTCCTACGGAACAACACAGTCTATGTAGGAAAAATGAACCATTCGATCTGAATTAACTGTGATTGAGATGATCTCAATAGATCTAGTTTAATTGAAATATAATCATCAACAAACTGATTGGCTTTACCTAGTCCCCCCATTTGTCTCATCATTTCCTCAAAATCTCCACCGCCGCCCATTCCTCCAAGGCCTTCATCTCCTGATTCATCTTCATCGTGCCACTTGTTGAAGTCGCATTTCAACCAATGGTGCTTCTTTTTGTCTGCGGTTAGGAATGGCCAATAAGGCTCGTCAGGCTGAGCCTGCAAAACCCCGATTTTATAAACTTAGCAATTAAGAATCCTCTGGATGAAACATACTTTTGCGAGAAGGAATTCAATGCATCTTTCTCTGTTGAAGTTCTTGCTTTTTTCGGGATCTATTTCTTTGTAAAAATTAATTGTTACTTCATATTCCTTTTTCTCTAGCCCTCCTGTCCCGTGGAAGTATATGGAATTATTCGTAAATCTATAACGTTAAAGATATTCTAATATTTAAATACGTTCTCCAATGACAATTAACGTGGTCTGAACAGTGTAAATACATTAGGATTTTATTTTAAGCCACACCACACACATACATAAGCGGGTCGAAATGCTATTAACTGAAATTGTTTTTTTGTCGTGATTTAAAAACAATTTTTTAAGCATATATTCGTACGAAATTTCGATATTTTCGTAAGATATTTCGAAACATGAATTAGATTGACAATTACGTTAACTTCCTTCCGAGACAAATAGTTTCTTCTATAGCAGGGACTTGTTCAAGGTGAATGTGTGAATATGATATTTCGATTTTACTTTTTCGTTTTTATTATACATGGTATTCTTTAAATACATCGACAAACTTGTACGGTTGGTCTGGGGTATAAAATTTTTCCTCTATAAACATTTTGCATGCATGAGTTTATACAAGAAAAACCCAACACTTGGTAGTTTTTTTTTTGCAATTATCAAACTTATAAATATATAAAGCTTATAAAGCTTTCGGTACAGGAAGACAACATTTTTGTCTGTTAAATTTTCATCGCATCCTACTTCTTTACGAGATAAAAAATATATATATATCCATAGAACTGCGACCATTATTTTTGGGATGAGATCTTTCTCATGACCAAGGGGTGGAAATTGAAATTTTCTTAGGTCAAAGAAATGCATACATTAAAAAAATAATTGTGTACATAAAATGGCTTAATTTTCATACATACATCTCTTTGCTCTGCCATAAAGGCCGATTTTTCATTTCTGTTAAAGTTAAGATATGGTGTTCCGATTCAGAATTTTCCAAAGCACATTTTGTGCATATCTCGAAGCATTTAACTGCTTCTCTGTGAGAAATAAGTTGGGGCTCTACGTCTTCGTCCGTTTCGTCAGAGCTAGAGCGGAGTTCATATTGAAGATATTCCAAAATATTCATATCGTTTATGGATTCCCATCACTCCTCTTGACCAGTTGGCCAATAATAATAATAATAACTTTCTAGTGTGTAAAATCCCCGCCAATTTGGTTAAACAATCCAGTAACATCCGTTACTTTTTTGTCGATGCCTCTAATGTTTCTTTATGCACCCACGCAGACAATGGAAAAGTCTTGTCAACTTGTTGCTCAATGAGTTTACTTCATGACTTCTATATAAGTTCGGGTCGCACATTTTCCCAAACCTTAGCCAGTTCAATTATTATTATATTTTAGAGAATTTTTTAAATTTTGTAGATGTAATCCCACTTTCGGAAGCAACAATCCATTTTAAGTGACATTTTCTGTAATGCAACTTAATCGGTTGAATAACATTTTGATCCATAGGTTGCAAAAAAGACGTTACACTACGTGGCAAAAACATTGCAACAATTTGTTTGTCAACTGAAATCAAGCCTTCTGGGTGCCCTGGCGCATTGTCCAAAATTAGAAGAGCCTTTGCATGTAGTGCAGATCTCCTATTTTTTTTCGAACTGCAGGAACAAAATCTGTGTAGAACCATTCCAAAAATCTATCTTTGGAGACTTATGCTTTCTTCTGTCCTTGGGAAGTTATCGGTAACTATTCATTTCCGATAGAACGAGGCTTTCCAGATCTGCCTAACACTAACAATTTCATTTTATGAGTCCCAGAGGTGTTTGGACAAGGCATAAACGTAGGACGAAAGGTCTTTCTGCCCTTGTATAATACAATCTATTATCTTATGCTAGCTTACATCGAATCTATTCTAAACAGTTCAACTTATAAAATATAAATATATATATAAAACAATATAAAAAAAAACAAAAAAAAGGTTGACAATTAAATCATAATGTTAATCTTAATCTTAACAAGCCCAGCAGGTTGGTTCAATTGCGTTGTAAGTGTTCAAGTAGTGTTTCTGTAGGGAAACGGAAGCGGGATTGTCTGGTTGGTCTTGTGAGACAAAGGGGATTCAGTATGGTCCAGTTGTAGGGGTTGTTTGTCCATTTTCTCTGTAGATGATGAGTCTTTCCCAAATCTTTGTCATGTTTGTGCGTTCGTATAGTAGTTGGGTGGAGGGGTTGTGTAGTGGGTTTTGGGGGGTGTCTTATTCGTGTTATTAGTCTTAGTGCAATTTGTTCTGTTGTTTGTATATAACGTTTTGTCCTTTCTGTTCCGTTGGTCATGAGTATATGTCCATAGTCTAGCAAGGGTCTACAAATAGCTTTATATATTTTGGTGGCGGTATTTGTGCTAATTCCTCTGTCTTTGTAGGTTAGTGATCGGAAGTGTTTGTTCTCTTTATTGTTTCTGCCTTGATGTTTCGTATGTGTTTAGTGAATTTAAGTTTGTGGTCAATTGTGATTCCAAGGTATTTTACGTCGTTTGGCCGTCTGCATTTATTGTAGGGGAGTCAGCGTTGAGTCGGTGGTTTGTGAGTAGAAGTTGATTTTTTGACGCGTTTGGTGTTAGTCTCCATTTATAGAACCATGACATTGTATTGTTCGTTAGTGTTTGGAGTCTTTCAGTCGCTTTTTCAGTGGTTTTGTCGTGTACTATTAGTGCAGTATCGTCGGCGTATAGTAATATGTACGCTGATTTGTCTATTTGGTTTTTGTCTGGTAAGTGGTAATTGTAGATATCATGGCAGTATATATTATATAGGAATGGTAATGAGAGAGGTATTTGAGGGAGTAATTTCCAGAAAAGAAACTTTTGTCTGCATTATAGATTTGGTGCAACATCTGGATTTCCCAGACTTTGTTTTGCAGCAGTTCTTTAAATGGCTCTACGGCTTCATCATTTTCGCCTGTGATAGGTAGTTGTCGAATCCGATATCGGCTTTTAAATTTATCAACACACCCAGCACTCGCTTTAAAATTTATGTTATCGTAAGTTTGATTATAAAAAATTGGACTTTTTTCCAAAAAGTTAACATTTTGGAAGTGAGTGATCTGTCTCGGCACGCACTGTTGTAAATGGGTTTTACTGTAAGTTCTAGAATCTAATAAATGATAATTTTTTCAAAAACAATGGCTTATTAATAATAATCAAATTTTGGCCAACTGTGACAGAATAATATCATTATTCTGTCTCTAGTTAACAGAATATGTTCTTTCACTATGGTGTTTGTGCGATGAATTGCTACCCAATTATAAGCGAAGAACACATACCCCCTATGATGTCCTGGAGCAAGAATGGTATATGTGTCGTGATAATTATCCCGTTCTTTTTTTCCTCTCCAGTAAAAGCTAATAAATGTTACTTATCCCCTTCTTGCATCAGAGTCTTCATTTGAAAACAAGTTAAAGGCCAAAAAAAGTGTAGGTTTTATTTCTTGCAATAGACCTTTTGTATCGAAAACCATAACTAAAAAATTCTATAAGATATTTGAATATTCCCAAAGTATAAATAAGCTTTTTTGCTGTCCTGTAAAATTGATGTTTTGAAGATACAATACAATGGTTCTGAATTTATTACATTTTAAAAGACCCGCCAATAGAAGGAAATCCAATGGAATAACGCCATTTCAATACCGCATTTTTTTGTGGGATTATTTCCATCGCCCAAAAGTATTCAGGAAAGGATGTGCAAGTGAACACACACACATTCATCAGTAAATAATTGATAATTGATAAAGACCTTAGATCAGATTATGTACGAAAATGCTCATACAGGATTCACACATGCATTTTTCAACAACACTTACTTGACTACGGGGTCGTTAACATCTTCTAAATTAATAGTTAGGAATACAACAGCGGACCTCTGAGCCCACATAACTGGGGGTAACAATCTGCAACAAAATCATTCGAAAAGTTAGGTTAAGGCAAAATGTTCGTAAGGCAATTTTTTGCAGAGTAATGGTCAGTGCAACATAAAATCATGTTCCAGTTCATTTTGCGTAAAATTACCATCAGTTAGCAAAAAGAAATGTGAAAATGCTAAAAATGTAGAAAATTCTAGAATTGATTGTTGAAGACTATCCAACATGGCGTAGTAACATTTTTAATGCGGCATGTTATTTCGACAAAAAATGATTATGCGTTGCAATTATGGATATACGAAATTAACGTTCTTACTTGGAATCGGTCATTTTGACGATTTCACTTAATTATCAGATCGGCGAATAGAAAAACGAAGACCAGCGTTCTCCAACTACAACTTGCCGCAAAAGAGGCAACAATCTGAAGCTAGCCGAATGTTAAAAAATGCGATTAGAGGGCGTCGTACGTCGTTTTGTCGATACGAATCTTCAACACCAAATAGTATAGAAACGGGTGTAAATCAAAATTAAATTACCTTTTATAATATTGTCACATTCATTCGAAATGTCATAATAAATATACATTGTTTAAATCAATGGAAACTTGATACGTTTATGAAAATAAATTATACTTAAATTCAAGGACCCGGACCGAAACAAAATAACTGTTCCGTTCCGGTTTTGGTCTACGACAAAATTTAAAATTTCGATTCCGTTCCGGTTCCGGTTTAGAAACAAATTTCCAAATCGGTTCCGGTTCCGGTTTTTTTTCGGGTGCAAAATCTATAAATAACATCAAACGAGGACAGAGATAAAGGCTACTCTAATTAGGAATCTCACGACCTTTTCCTTGCTTGTTGTATTATACAAGATAAAAGATGCGCAAACGATCCACTGCTTCATACGGTACTTCGGCTGGTTGTATGGTAGGGGGTAGGAGGACTAGCAACCCCAGACAATATTAGATACAAAAATTAATTTAATCGTTGTATTTTTGAAAAGTAATTTGTTAATGAATTTTCTGGCTTTAGCGCGTTCTTCTTTCACTCTTATTTCCGTTTAAAGATTGTTCTTCCTGGTTCATGTCTTCACACTTTTCACCATGTTTCGATGAGTTTCTTTTGCCCAAAATTCCAATTTCAAATTTTTCGTTGTTGGTGATCGAAGAACTAAAATAATTCAACTTAAATAAGAATTTTAAAAATAGTGTATAAACGTACGGTGTTTGTTCTTTACGATTGAAAAGTCGGTTGGTCCTCACAAATAATTGTTCCTCTAAAATTTTTTCTTTAATATTTGACCTCGAAGGGAGCAACAAAAAATTGAGTCCTGCGAATACCCTCTCAACACTAACTGGAGTTGCCGGTACGCTTAACAATACTTGAGCAAGCATGTATAACTCGGGATTAAGCTCATTCTTTTTCTTCCAGAAATCAAAAATCGTTTCACTTTTCGGTAAGCGTATGTGGCTTTGTTCCACCTGATAGCAATTTAAAATATTTTCAATTTTGTTAAGGGCTACAAATGAACCTTGTGAAGAAAATTCGTGCAGATTAATTCCTTTTAAAAATTTTTGCTCTGAATCTTTATGCCTCAAAAAGGCTTCAATTTTATCGCTTGATGAAGAACTAGATGATTCCATATCGTGTTGGTCAGGGTCAGATTTAGAATTAGAAGAATTGCACTCTTTTAAGAACATAGGTCTAGTCCATAACGACTTTAAATGTGCTTTTGCTTTTTCTATTTGATTGTCGGCTAAAACTACCTTATACCAAAAAATTGTTATTTTATGATTTATACAACATCTTGTCATTTGGGACAACTAGCCGCGAAGAATCAGACTTATATTTTCTCCCTTTGACGGCGTCGCGGCGCCGACTATTAAAACGATTGGAGGAACTAACTAAAAGAAGTGCCGACCCTTTGTCGGCACATTACCAGTGACACTGCGGCTCACCAGAGCATAGAAACGTATTTTTACATTCATTTGCAGGAGAGTAAATGATTATTTTCATTTGTTTGTAAAATTTACAGTAAATTCTTTCAAACTTTACAAGCAGAACCGAAAAAAAACCGAAATATTCTATTTCGGTTCCGGGTCAGCACCTAACAATTGCCTTAATATAAAATATGGGTTCTGTTTCCATAGAAAAAAGAAACAAGACAAAGTTCTGATTTATTCTTAGTTGTAATTTTATTAAATATAAATATTTTACTGAATAGAAATTATTCTAATTTTGATACCTACAGTATTGATTTATACGTACATTGTAAGTATAATGATTTTAAACAAATCAAAGTTTTCATTAATTGGTAATTGTTCAGAACAAGGGCTTTTTTTCGGTCCCTTTGTGCAGTCGTGGCCTACGCTCTGCCGAAAAATCAAGGCTGCTCAGCTGCATTGCCAAACTGCCACCAAAATACAAAATCTCAATCAAACCAAAAATGTAACAAATTCAAATTTAACAACTTTCCAGAAGTACGTCCTTAGAGGAAATAAAATAGTATCGCAGTGTCAGTGAAGGAAAGCAATATCCCAAAACACGGAAGAAACTATTACATTATCATAGGAACGTGTTTTCTAAAATATATGGGTTTACTTCGGTTGACCTGAATCATTTTTTTCACGTTCGATTTCTCTAGCAACATAAATTAGTTCAGCGTGAAATTGTTAACACAATGAAGAGAGAGAAGAAGAGTTAACCCAAACGAAACTTTAAAAATCGATTATTTCAGTTTGATTGTCTCTGGTAAACAGAGCGCGTGGGTGACGACCCCGTGTTTAAGGTAGTGGTAGTGATAGTACTGGCAACTGCGCGAAAAATTTCGCCTGGTACGCCGTCGCAGAGAGCGGACCATCAAGGCGACCTTTGTTTTGTTTTGGAAATTGGTGTATTTCAGAGGGTGAAAAGTGGTGGAAAACGGCATTTTCTCGATAAATCTATAGGAAAAATGTTGTTTGTTATGAGATTTTCTATAAGGTTAGCATATTTTTAATTTGCAAGCTGTAGTCTTAAAAAAAGCCCTTGTTCTGAACAATTACCGAATTTTTTTTAAAAATCTGGAAAGTATTATAGGGACAGCCATATTGACAATTGAGGAAGTTTCCACCTGTCGTGTTTGTGTGGGCGAATCGCTAATTTTATATTCGGAATCACCACCACTGTTTCCTGGTAGTAAAACACGAGTATAACATAATTATATCTTTAATTTTCGTTGATGCAAAATGCGTTGCCGGCTGTCGGTTGGGAGAACTATATGATTGAGTGCCTGAGTCGTACTTGTATTGGAACATATTTATTTCAACTAAGAATTGCATCTTTCAATTGCGCTTAATCTACGGCTCCTTAATGCTAACATCATTTAGTAATTATATCTAACATCAGTTGTCCTATTCTACCTTAACTTAGCTTAACCTAACTAAACTTACATCATCTCTTGCTTCCTAACTAACTTAATGCTAGTCCATGGTCCTCGTGGTGCAGGAACTGGTCATCGCGTGTGGTCCTCGTCTTCTTCTTAAACTGTGTCCGCAGGAAGCAGTCTGCGGTCACACTGGAACTTCTTTTTGCAAGAATCCCTGACTGTGGGATTGAGGAGAAGAATTGAAGAATCGCGTCCTTTTGGTCGCGGTGATATCTTTGACTTGATTTGGTCCAATCTGTAGAAGAGTTCTTCTTTCCTTTTTCTTACTCCATTGGCGTTCCAGGAGACGACACACAGAGATTTAGGCCTGAGCAGTCTAGACATGACTGCTCATTAGTGCTAGCATCTGGGCTTGCATCGTGGCCATGAACGTCTGCATTTGGGTTTGCATGGCCTGGATGGTTTGTGCCAGCTGTTCCTGTCCGGTTTTCCCATTTGGTTGGCGTTGAGTGGGTTGCTGGGGCGGCAGGTTTCTTGTTACTGCTGCACTTTAACTGACGTTCCTCTTTGGGGGTTGTGGCGTGACAGTTGGGACTGTCCTGCGAGCTGTCGTTGGAGGCTGTTTGCTGGATTTTTGCGCAGGCTTCGCAGGGCATCCTGAGTAAGAGGCTGGATGGGCGCCTCCACAGTTGACCCACTTTGCAGCCTTTTCCCGAGGGAGTTGACATTCCCTGGTTTCGTGCTTTCCTGCGCACTTAACACACTTGGCCTCTGCGGTGCATTTGGATTGTCCGTGGCCGAACAGCTAACACCTAAAGCACTGGGGGGTTTGACTTTTGGCGTGCTGGGATTCCACCCGGACGCGCAGGTTTCCGAGGCTCCTAACCTCGAAGATGGACTTCTCCGTTTTGGGCAGTAGCACCAGGACTACCGCTATTGCTTCTACATTTTTCTTCCACCTTATGATGCTAGTAGGGTGGAAGCCTTGGGCAACAAGTTCCTGTCTCACCTTGTTTTCCGGCCAGGTTTCCACAACTCCTCGGGTGACTACTCGGAGTTGTGCCCGAGTCGTTGGGCGTCCCGTCGTTTTATATCTCCCCGGAGAGTCGATTGCGGTGGAGTCAGGCAGCGTTGCAAACTTGTAGTGCCTGAAGTCACCACACACCACATAACCGTCACAGAAGACAGAGTGATCTGTGATAACCGTAAACGTACTTACATTTGCAGTGTTTACAAACTTTTAGAAGAAAACGCTAGATACTAATTTTTTTACAAGTTTACATTGCAAACTTAAACATATATTTTACTTAATTAACTCTTCAAAATCAAGTACAGCTTCAATGAGTAACGGACTTGATAAAAATCAATTGGCCGCCGTATTGCACGTGTTGAAGAAATACAATTTAAAGGTAAGTGCTTAGTACCAGGCGTTTATACTAATTGATATGGAAACAAACTGTTTTAAATAGTTCATTTTGTGTCATCTTATGAGCCCCTTTGCCCATAATGGATTCGGGCTTAACTCGTTCTATCAACGTAATGTATTTATTCAACATTAGATTGATGGTTGTGCTCCACAAGTGATTGAATGAAAATTATATTGCATTCTTTTGAAACCGATTTACTCAGAAACTTGTGATTCAAAGTTTGGCTAATTGAGTATTTTCTGAAAGCTTGTTGAAATATCTTCAAGGTAGCATAATAATACATACTTCTTCAGCCCTTAGACGTCCATTGCTGAACATAGGCCTCCTCCAAGTTTTTCCAGATCGGTCTGTTTTGAGTGGGGTGCATCACGCCATTTCGCCTGGGGTCTACCAGCACTCCTTTATGTCTCTGGGTCTCCACTGCATTATTTTCTTGTGCCATTTCACGTCATCTCGGGCAACATGATCTACCCATCGCCACCTTAATCTTGCAATTTGTTCGATGACATCCGATACTTTAGTGCGTTTGCTAATTTCCGTTTTGCGCTCCTCGCAATCGCTCGCTCCATTGCTCAGTTTATGCTGTTGACCGTGAGAGTGATGGTTTGTGGAGAATGCACGCATCGTACACTTTTCTCTTGGAGCAGATTGGGACTTTTCGGTCTCTTACAATATGGTTTAGCGTTCCAAAGGCAGCCCAAGTCATGCCGATTCGCCCTGTGACCGCGGTTTGGTTGTTCCTGCCAATTTAATATTATGCCCCAGATAGATGTACTGCTCCACGGTTTCCAAGTGGTGGATATCTAATGTTATTTGGACATTTTCATGAGATATAATTTTGGTCTTTTGGAAGGTCATCTGCAGGCCAACATCTTTTGAAACTTGCTTAAGTCCGTTCATCATTTCGTCCAGTTCGTTAATATCTTGGCTTATAATTACAATGTCGTCTGCAAAACGTAAATGATTTAAGTAATTTCCGTCTATACACACACCTTTTTGTTCCCACCTCAGGTTTTTTAATTTTCTTTTAGTGCCAGAGTGAAAGATCTGCTATGATCGATTACGCCTGAGTATCTAGAATCAATTCTTACCTTGTTCATGGCTTCCCGCACTGCCCATATCTCAATGGAGTTAAAGGCTTTTTGATAATTAAATGCCATATGCAAAAGCATGTTATATTCAGTGCATTTTTCTATCATTGTGCGGACCTAAAATCGACCTGCTCCTATAGGTTGGTAAAAGTCGAACTTACTGTTCTGGCGATTTTTTAGCATCTTCGTCAGCAGTTTGTATAATGTAATTAGTAAGCTGATTGGACGGTAGTTTCGACGTTTGAAGACTTACATTTCTTAAATGGAAGTATTACTTCGACATTTTGCTACATTTTGGGGATCTTGCTCTCTTTGAGACCTTTGTTCAGCAATATAAGGATTGCTTTTTCCAGTGTTTTCGATCCAGCTTTTAGCATTTCGGTCGTTACGCACCTCTCCAGGTGCTTTACGGTTTTTCATCGCGTTTAGCACTGCTCTGCGCTCAGGGCAATCTATTTCGGAAATTTCTTCTGAGCCCACGTTCAAGATAGTCGGTTTCTGTTTCATTTGGTTTGGCTGGTCCTGTATCACAGTGACTACATCTGTTTTGCCTGTAACTATTTCCCAGATTGTTCTTCATCTTATGGGTGACTATATTTCCTTAGGTTCTATTTCAGCGTAGAACTTCCATGTTCAAATTATCTTCGATGGCATTGAGAATCGGTTCTGTGTTGTGCGCCCATATATTCCTCCGTATCGCGGTGTTTACTTGCTTGTTCACTGTTTTATACAGTGGAGCGTCCCTGTGTGTGTCCCGACGCTCATTTATTAACTGAGCTGTGTTGACATCGAGTTTTTCGTTTTTTCTTTGTCTTGAGAGCGCAAACTTTCTTTGTATACCTTCAAGATAGGATAATTACAAATGAGGTTACTATTATTAACTTATTAAATATATGATTAGAACCGATCCGCTATTTTCAACTGTTTCATAAATACGTAAGACTTTTTAAGCCTTCAAAAGCTTTGAAGAGGACGAAACTTTACTTACATCCACAATTTTGGAGGCTATTTAAAAGGGCAAAGTGCCATAATATTTTATACAATATAACTCGTTTATCACAAATAACTCTCATATTTTTACCGGTTTTACGCCTATTCTTAGTTATCCGTTTCTTGTGCCTTTTAACTATCTATTTTTCGCTTTTAGTATTTCGATCTCTGCAGATTTTCCTTTAAAACATTCTGTTTTGGTCAATTCAATATTGAATTTGATTAAAAGCAGACTTTAATGTTCTCATCTAACGTCGTTTCGGTAGCTATACTACAGGAATATACTACAAGGAACGCGTTTCAGGTGAAAAAATCAAGTGCCGATAAACTAGTAAAACTCGGTTATTTCATTGTGATTTGTCGAAGGTTCCAAACTTAAAGAATAGAAACAAGTGGGTTTTTCGGGTTTTTAGGCCGTCGTTCGGTAGAATTTCTTCTTGACGTTTCGCAAGCACGTGTGGCTTGCATCTTCAGAAGTGGTTTGCTTGAACGCTTACACTGTTCTGATCAGTGTAATCATCATCATCAACGACGGCCTAAAAACCCGAAAAAACCCACTTGTTTCAAGGAATGGCCTCGAAAGTCTATCTCTTTTGATTAAAGAATAGACTTGCATGCTTCTAAATACTGTCTTCAAAATTATCCAATTGATGATACCTTTCAGGAAACCGAAGAACAACTGAGAAAGGAAGCGAATCTTACTGATCAAGTAGATCAACAAGATTCAGATGTAAGCAGCGTCCTCACTGGATATAAAAGTGATGGAGACCCGGAAACCTACGAAGGATCTTACATCGAGTTGAAACGCTTGTAGAGAACTCCCTTGATATTTACAAGCATGAATTGGGAATGATTTTATACCCTGTGCTGGTTCACATGTATCTTGAGCTGGTTTACAATGGGCATACTGATAAAGCAATTTCACTGATGAAAAAGTTTGGTCCGGAACAAGATTATTACTATCAGGACGACTTGAAGAAACTAGCTATGGTAACCAGACGCGACCACATGAATGGAAATGAATTAACTGACACGTTTAAATCGAATCAGTTCATTATTAGAATGTCTAGAGATACTTTATCTCTATTAAAGCGACACGTACATGACAAGAAAGCTTCAGTGTTATTGAATATCGTGCAAGAGCATTTGTATTTTGATATGTATGAAGGAGTAGCCAGAAATAAGACGCAAATTGATGCTACATCTGGAGCTGTTGGTGGAGAAGCTAAAAGACAAGGTAAAATGGGACTTTTATAATTACGCTGAATAATTGAAGAATACAAATGATTGTAAATTATATTTATTTTTTATTTTACACACTAAAATCAGTGAATTTAATTAAAAATTTAATTATTTTAGACAACAAGATAAAAGTATACTATGGAATTCCCAAGGCGCCAGATATTCAGATATTATCAGCACCAATTGAAGATGAAGAAGAACCTGCCGAACAGGAGAATCCTGATAAACCGAAAAAGAAAAAGTCGAAAAAAGATCCTTTGCTTTCTAAGAAAACTAAATCTGACCCAAATGCACCTCCTCCGGACCGGATTCCGATACCTGATTTGTATGTTTGCCCAATATAATTCAGTTTTTATCAGCTTTTAACTCTTTCACTTCAAATTATTTTAGAAAGGACAATGATAAAATGGAGAAACTGAGGGCCTTGCGCGAAACTTCCAAAAGAACCAATCTAGGACCGGAAAATCTACCTTCATGCTGTGCATACACTTTGCTGAATGCTAACTATAAGTGAGTAATGCTTTAATAATGAACATGTAAAATATTAACATGTTACAAATTTTAGTGTTTGTTGCGCAGAAATAACAGAAGACTCAAGTATGCTTGCTGTCGGTTTTAATGATTCGATTATTAAAGTATTTACGTTGGTTCCACAAAAATTGAAATCTATGAAGTCCGCTGATAAGTTACAGGAAGTCAATATAGAAGCTGAGGATGTGCTGGTAAGATTATTTATTACGAACAAATCCCAGTTGATTATTAACTGTCCTAAATTTGGTAGACGGTTTTGTTCAAGTTTCATGGAAATCAACTTTGTAATTTTCGTTTTGTTTTAATTAACATGTTGCTGTAGGTTAGAATGATGGATGAAAGATCAGGAGAATCTGCTAGAAGCCTTTGCGGTCACAATGGCCCAGTCTATTCAGTGTCATTTTCACCGGACAGATCGCTATTGCTAAGCTGTTCAGAAGATTCCACTATCAGGTAAATATTTTTTTACCGAAATTTGGTATTTTGCAATAAAACTACTATGCAGTTGTGATTGTGATGACCATGAATGGTTATTTCATTTCAATGTGGTTTTATTGCAGTTTTTTTTATTCTAAAAACTGCACAGTAGTTATGTCCACGCCATAAATAGAAACCACGAACGCAGCAGCGCAATTGTAGATATTCTGTCTTCACTTCAAAATATTCCTGGGTTTCAGTCAATTTTATTGTTTATTATTTAAAATGTAACAAATACGTTTCGGTGACTGTCTCCACCATCATCAGTTTGTCTAAAATATATATTTACAGTTATCATCAATTTAAATAAAAAACATCCATATATATGGCCTGCCAAAGCTTCACAAAGCAGGCCACCCATTGAGACCGATAGTTAGCAACATAAATGCCCCAACTTACCAATTGTCTGGGTTGAGTAATATATTGGGAAAGTCACAATATCACGTTAGGGACTCATGGAGTTTCTGTGAATTTATAAAAAAGCAGAAAATACCTGAGAACCATCGCATAATATCACTTGATGTGGTATCGTTATACACAAATATCCCGGTAGATTGCTCAATACAGTGCATAAGGGATAGATGGTCTGAAATAAGGGAGCACTCATCATTACCCGAAAATGAATTTATTGGGGCGGTAGAGCTGTGCCTTAAGTCCACTTACTTCCAGTACGATGGCAATTTCTATTCACAAATACATGGAGTAGCTATGGGGTCTCCCATAGCTGCAACAATTGCAAACCTCGTGATGGAAAGTCTGGAAGAAAAACTAATACCTGATTTGAATTTTAAGTGTGGATTTTTTAAAAGATACGTAGATGACTGCATAATGTGCCTGCCAAACCAAAAAGTTCAATACACACTAGATAAATTTAATGCATTCCATGAGACCATTAAATTCACCATTGAGGAAGACAAAAACAAATCAATAAACTTTTTGGATATGACGGTTATATATGACGGTAATGGGGAAATAAAAACAAACTGGTACACAAAGGATGTATGGTCTGGTAGATACTTGAATTACCAATCATATGCACCTATACAATATAAAAAAAGTGTTGTAACAGCTCTTACTGATAGAGCGATTAAATTGGCACATTATGGATATAGAACAAAAAATCTTGAAAAAAAAAAGATACTAATAATGAACAACTATCCCAAAGCTTTCTTCGAACCAATAATAAAACAAAGAATTAATAAAATCTACAATTCAAATAAATGGAACAACATAAATAATATAAATAAGAAAAAAGAAGGTGAAATCAAGTATGTATCATTACCGTACATACCAGAAATCACCACAAAATAAAAAGTGTTTTGAAACCACATAATATTACTATAGCGGAAAAAACTAAAAACAACTTGGTAAAAGAATGTTTTACAAAATTTAAACCTAAAAGTGATAAGTTGGACACACCTAACGTAATATACAAGATTGACTGTTTGAACTCTGACAACACATACATAGGTCAAACAGGACAATATTTAAAAAAAAGAATATACGAACATAAATATAGCTTAAGAAAGGTTAACGAAAATGGAACAGCATTAGCACAACATGCACAACAAAAGTTACATAGTTTTGATTTCGATAACACAAACATATTAATCAATGAAAACAACTATAATAAGAGAAGAATCCATGAAATGATACAGATTAAAAAACATCAGAATGCAATGAATTTTAGATCAGACACGGACAATCTTAGCTCTGTGTATCACACACTAATTAAATGATCGCATGCCTGAAATACCTACTGACCAGGTAAGTGAAATATAAACACCTGATATTGAGGAATTTCAGAGCAATTCCTAGAATGCAAAGAAAAGGCGAAGTATAAACAGTTTTTTTGTTCTCTCGCTTGATATCCAATAAAATAGGGAATTCAATAACCAGTCAAATGTGAAGGTAGAAACAACTATACACGTAAGTTAAATTTAAATCTCTAAACAATAGATTCTAGTCTTTTCCCAGACATGTTTGTCCTGACTCATCACCTGAAAGCCAATGTTCTTAATGTACTTTTTAATATGTGTGTGATTTGTATTTTAATATGTGAATTTTGGTGAAAGTTTTTTATTTAAATTGATGATAACTGTAAATATATATTTTAGACAAACTGATGATGGTGGAGAAAGACACCGAAACGTATTTGTAACATTTTAAATACTAAACAATAAAATTGACTGACAGTCAGGAAAATATACGTAACGATATTCTGTCTATAAATCATTTTCTACCTAGACTATAAGCACGCCGACTTGCCCACTCTCTGAATTCTCTGTCGAGCCTTCAGCACGCGAAATCTTGTACGTCAAAATAAAACTTTGGTTTTTAAAAAGGACATTTTCATTTGGAAATCTACAATTCAGTTTGAAAACTTTGAATCACTTTTCAGGTTGTGGAGTCTACAAATATGGAGCTGCTTGGTCGTTTACAAGGGTCACATGTTTCCAGTGTGGGATGTTAAATTTTCCCCAGTGGGTTATTATTTTGCTTCTTGTTCTTTCGATAGAACGGCTCGCCTTTGGGCCACTGATCATTATCAGCCTTTGCGGATATTTGCTGGACATTTTTCTGATGTGGATGTAAGTAACTGTTGATTAAAACACAATCACTAATGGATCTATTAATCATTTATTTAAATCGTTTTTTTACAGTGCATTCAGTTTCACCCAAATTCAAACTATGTTGCTACTGGCTCAAGCGACCGAAGGGTGTGTTTATGGGACATAACCACCGGGAATCATGTGCGACTGATGACTGGCCACAAACAGCCTATTCAATCTTTAGCTTTTAGCGTTTGCGGCCGCTTTTTAGCCTCAGCCGGCACTGACTGCAGAGTGTTAATTTGGGACCTATCGCATGGCCATTTAGTAGCAGAATTGACTGGTCATAGTAAAACTATTCATTGCCTAGCATTTAGTAGGTGTGGAAATATTTTGGCGTCAGGAGGATTGGACTGTTCAATAAAAGTATGGAATTTTACAAAATTAACTGAAGAAATTAGCTCAGAAGATGTGAATATTTCTCATAATCCCGACGTGAAAACGGGCGATGATTACTTATTGAGAACATTTCAAACGAAGAATTCGCCACTTATTAATTTGCATTTTACCAGGAGAAATTTGATGTTGGCAGTGGCTGT
Source organism: Dendroctonus valens (assembly GCA_024550625.1). Classification (NCBI taxonomy): domain Eukaryota; kingdom Metazoa; phylum Arthropoda; class Insecta; order Coleoptera; family Curculionidae; genus Dendroctonus; species Dendroctonus valens. The sequence continues at coordinate 815,305 of JAJTJO010000898.1, forward strand.
ATTTGACGGACTCGCCAGTTAAATTGACTGATACCGATTTCGATAGGACAGAAGTTAAATTCGCTTATTATTAGCAAACTGTACAATTATTTAAAACTTTACTGCAATATTGTTATAAAACTGCGGCGAGCGAAGATGTTTTAATAAATCAATCTGTATTCAGCAGTTTATAGATAAATTCTTTTTAAGGTTTACTGCATTCTTTATATAATTGCCAATTTTATACACTTTTTTGCTTTATCTATTACGGTTTTAAGTAACAGCTAAAATGCAGGTCGCAATATTCATCATCAAAAAAATTAAGTTAATCGTTAATTTAAATTTCTTGAGAGACATATTTGTAACTTTTTAAAATAGTAATGTTAAACACTCTTAATATTAACTCACCAAATCGACACACATGGCACATCAGTCATAACGAATATGGTTTAGAAAATATTTACAAAACTAGATAATAACAACGGCTAATTATAAAATAAACAACACAATTGTTCAATAAAATACAGTCAACATTAAAAAGTGTCTAATTAAATAAACTTGAAGCATTTCTGCTTGTCATGTGGTATTCTAGTTTTAAAAAGAATAGAGTCTGCTCTATATTGCGTGTTAAGTAGTGGCGTATATCCAAATACCTGAAAAACAGGCATTAATTGAAGCACAAATGTAGATAAACACTCTTACCTGCGTGAAAAAGTTGATACATTTGTGCCTTTCTTGAAAATGTGTGTCATCCTCGGACAGGCTTTGTGGACATCCAGAACATCTAAACGTCCATCTCGATGTTACTTTTACGGGTGGTTTTTTGGTTATATGACTAACCAAAAAGTTCATGGCAATATCCTCACAATTCATATATTCATCTACTTTGTCTCGGACGGCTTGTGGAAGCCATTTCCAATATAGGTGTAAGTAGTGCCTATGAAGAAAAGCTGCACCTATGAAAGTTAAGGGCAACTTTTTGAAAAGTACTTGAATTTTCGCGATTAACAAAAACAAGCAACCGTGCTGTTAAAAGGGGCCATTGAAATTTTATTCGCATACATTAAAAGCAAAAAATTTCCCTTGGAGGAGGGTAAAACTCGTACCTGTTAGTACCATACTTAATTCACAACTGTAGTTTGAGTTGTACAACCAACCATTTTTGGTATTTAAGTCCCAAGCGTGGAATCTTCCAGGAAATCCCACAATTCGGTCTCTATGCTCTCTCCACACTCGAAAACCGAATAAAATCTCATCGTGCCTACAAGTCGTAAGTTATATCTTTCGCAAGGCATCTGCTCAATATGATTGCGGAGATTTAGAATAATATTTCCGCAATTATTTATAACATGCACACACCTTAAATGCGCATCATCATCCACAGACAAAATAGCTTCAGTGTTTAAATTCTCCAGCGGTAAAAACCGATTGTTTAATGAATTTCTAGCGGCTTTAACAATGTGAACTGGAGCGCCAATGTCAGGCCACTTTAACTCAGGACTGGGTAGCCGTGGTGAATTCCATATCACGACTACGGAATGAAGGTAGGGAAGCCCCCGTAACCTGGCAATGGCATCTAGCAGAACCTGCTCCCTTTCATAGGTTAATAGGAGAATGGTGAATTGTTCCCTAGGACTGTTCCCTCCAAGCGCGTCGGAGAACTCTTTTCCAGAACCACCAGCCCCATTAGCGATCGGTCTGAAACCTCTTTCGGAGCCCACAAACTTCGCATCAGAAGGAAGCAATGGGTCCATAGGCAAGGCTGGATACAATCTACAAAGAAATATGTTTCATTTTTATCCAGCTTCGAAAAAGAAACGTTGTAATGAATTGTGGCGAACTGCTTATGCTAAGAAATCCAGAAGTTTTTAAGACTTGCTCGATACAACTGAATGTAGCTCCTGCTTGATTGTCTTCTATTCTATTGAATTTTGTATATTCTTGTCCTGACTGTACTTTAATTCATTCCAATGTATTCCTGGGTTTCAGTCAATTTTATTGTTTATTATTTAAAATGTTACAAATACGTTTCGGTGTCTTTATCCACCATCATCAGTTTGTGTATATAGTTGGTAGCAACTATATACACAAACTGATGATGGTGGATAAAGACACCGAAACGTATTTGTAACATTTTAAATAATAAACAATAAAATTGACTGAAACCCAGGAATACATTGGAATTCTATTGAATGTCGAATCGTTCGTAAAATGTATTTCAGATTTTCGGTGGCAATAAAGCATATTTTTATCTGATTAATTGATGACTTGTATAATCATGGGCCTTTTAGCTTGAAAATGCCTCCGATTATTTTGGAATTAAAACAAACCCACCTGAAAGGATCACCCCAATCGTTCCATATCTCGGGGCCTTGCGTTAAACCTAAACTAAAGTTTCTTCTGAACGATAAGCTGTCATATGGAGGTTCCAATGGACCCAAACTTTCTTCTTGTTCGACATCACCAGTTACTGGCACTAAATAAACAGAACAATGCACGGTTTATAACGAAGACAATTTAAATTGTGCAGAATGGTTCACTTTATTTATAGTGTAACTAACAAAGTGAGTGTCGGTATTACCTAATATAGGCTGAAAAGTATCATTAAACACGCTAATCGCTGCAACTGTATCTGCTGGTAAAGCAGGTATATTCAGCCGGTTTCTCAAAACCGCTACTATAGTATCCAAAGTACTTTGCACTGAAGCTAAATATCTCTCCCAAATAAGCCGGCCTTGTCTTCTAAAAAGTTGAATGTCTTCATCAGGAATCGTTCTTAAGAGGAAGTGCAATTCGGTGACTCGAGCTTTTGGCAAAAAAATTACAACCCGCTTCCATTGAATCACTTCATCATAGGCCAGTTTAACTTGATCTCCTCCTAGAATTACTGGAACGGCACCTGAAAAAACTCATTCATTTGAGCAAAAATATTTATATATTTTTTTTAACAAAAAAAATGTTTATAAACTGACCAGACCGTAAAGCCTCATATACCCTGGCTTGCAGTAGCGTGGTGGACAAAAAGTCTGTAGAACTGGGAGCAAAAATAAGGGCAAACGTTGAGTCTTTCAAAACAGTCCTTCGGCTGCTATCTGTTCCACATAGGGCCCAATCCTGAGGTCCGGTATTTATAGTATCATCACTTGCGGGAATACACTCGAAATCGAACAAAAACTTATCGGAAGTGTGAGTACTTCCAAGCTCTTTCAAATGCTACAAAATATATGTTTATTTTTTTTATTGTTTCATACATCAAGCCACTATGAAAACCAAACTAACTTTATATGTACATGCAGTGTGTATTTAGTATTCACACGACATTCACCTGTGGCTTCGGAGATGAAAGAGATATAAAAAAGATGAAAGTTTGTCTTGATGATGTTGATCACTTCGTTCTTTTGAACGTTTTGGGGTAATTTACAGGCAATCACATTATCACATACAAGGTAAGAAGAATAGAAAGTATTTAAACATTTCAGTGTATAGTACTTTAAAAAAAAACCAGTATGCTGGATCGGATTTGATACGGCAAATTCGTCAACCGATTCACCATTATACTTTACCTGCAAGATAAAATTATTCAGCTCTAAATTTTCCTTCTCCAATTCCGCATCATGCGTTGAAAGTTGTTTTTCAGAGACGTTGCTTTTGTTGGCTTTGATTTCTCCTTGGAACGACAATAAGTATTTACGACGACTTGGTAACATGTAGGCACATTCCTGCCAAACGTCGCCCCCTGGAGGGCCCAACACAGGCGAGACGATTAAGTCGAAGTCATCGCGGAAATATTCATAGTAAAAAGTCGATTGTACCAAGATGGCCCTTCCTGTAAAAACATCCAAATTTAGTAAGTCTACTGGTCTTTTATAAACTTTTGTTTTTTTTTTTATTTCAAAATTTCCTGGGTTTCAGTCAATTTTATTGTTTATTATTTAAAATGTTACAAATACGTTTCGGGTCTTTCTCCACCATCATCAGTTTGTCTAAAATATACATTTATTATCAATTTAATTAAAAAAAAAACTTTCACAAAATTAACATATTAAAATACAAATCACACACATATTAAAAAGTACAATTTGGGACCTTGGTTCTCAGGTGATGAGTCGGGATAAACATGTTCGGGAAAAGACTAGAATCTATTGTTTAGAGATCTAAATTTAACTTACATCTCTAATGTTTCTATCTTTACATTTGGTTGGACATTGAATTCCCTATTTTATTCGATATCGAGCGAGGGCACGAAAAACCTGTTTATACTTCGCCTTTTCTTGGCATTCTTGGAATTGCTCTGTAATTCTTCAATATCAGCTGTTTATTTTTCACTTACCAGGTCCATTCAGTTCATGCATGCGATCATCTAATTAATGGGTGATACACTGAGCTAAGATTGTCTGTGTCTGATCTAAAATTCATTGCATTCTGGTGTTTTTTGATCTGTATCATTTCATGGATTCTTCTCTTATTATAGTTGTTTTCATTGATTAGAATTTTTGTGTTATCGAAATCAAAACTATGCAATTTTTGTTGTGCATGTTGTGCTAATGCTGTTGCATTTTCGTTAACATTTCTTAGGCTATATTTATGCTCGTATATTCTTTTTTTCAAATATTGTCCTGTTTGACCTATGTATGCTTTGTCACAGTTCAAACAGTCCATCCTGTATACTACGTTAGGTGTGTCCAACTTATCGCTTCTAGGTTTAAATTTTGTGAAACATTCCCTTACCAAGTTGTTTTTAGTTCTTTCCGCCACAGTAATATTATGTGGCTTCAGAATACTCTTTATTTTTGTGTTTATCTCCGGCATGTACGGCAATGATACATACCTGACTTCACCCTCCTTTATCTTATTTACACCATTCATGCTGTTCCATTTATTTCAATTGTAGATTTTATTAATTCTTTGTTTTATTATTGGTTCAAAGAAAGCTTTTGAATAGTTGTTCATTATTAGTACCCTTTTTATTTTTTCAAGATTTTTTGATCTATATCTACAATGTGCCAATTTAATCGCTCTATCAGTAAGAGCTGTTACAACACTTTTTTTATATTGTATAGGTGCATATGATTGGTAATTCAAGTATCTACCAGACCACACATCCTTTGTGTACCAGTTTGTTTTTATTTCCCCATTACCGTCATATATAACAGTCATATCCAAAAATTTTATCGATTTGTTTTTGTCTTCCTCAATGGTGAATTTAATGGTCTCATGGAATGAGTTAAATTTATCTAATGTGTATTGAACTTTTTGGTTTGGCAGGCACATTATGCAGTCATCCACGTATCTTTTAAAGAATCCACACACAAAATTCAATTCCGGTATTAGTTTTTCTTCCAGACTTTCCATCACGAGGTTTGCAATTGTTGCAGCTATGGGAGACCCCATAGCTACTCCATATATTTGTGAATAGAAATTGCCATCGTACTGGAAGTAGGTGGACTTAAGGCACAGCTCTACCGCCCCAATAAATTCATTTTCGGATAATGATGTGTGCTCCCCTATTTCAGACCATCTATCCCTTATGCACTGTATTGAGCAATCTACCGGGACGTTTGTGTATAAAGATACCACATCAAGTGATATTATGCGATGTTTCTCAGGTATTTTCTGCTTTCTTATAAATTCACAGAAACTCCATGAGTCCCTAACGTGATATTGCGACTTTCCCAATATATTACTCAGCACAGATTACAGATATTTAGATAATTGGTACCAATTATCTAAATATATGTCATCTGTGCTGAGTAATGAGAACATGTTTATCCCGACTCATCACCTGAGAACCAAGGTCCCAAATTGTACTTTTTAATATGTGTGTAATTTGTATTTTAATATGTTAATTTTGTGAGTTTTTTTTTAAAATTAAATTGATAATAAATGTAAAAATGTATATTTTAGACAAACTGATGATCGTGGAGAAAGACACCGAAACGTATTTGTAACATTTTAAATAATAAACAATAAAATTGACTGAAACCCAGGAAATTTTGAAATAAATTGAAGTACAGTCAGGAAAATATACACAACAATAAACTTTTGTGGATACTACCTGTATCAACATTGGAAAAGATATCCCCACTATTTGCGCTCAAATCTCGTCTAGCTAGATTAAGGAGCACATGATTTCGACCATCACCTCCCCAATAGGGCAACCTTTTCAAAGCCTCAGAATTAAGAGGCGGCAAATTTAAGTGATTGCCAACATTTTCACTGATATCATCTGTGTCTTTCAAAGCTTCGCCTATCGAAAGTATTGAATGTTTCAATAAGGTAAGATTTCTATTGGAATTTTTTGAAAATACTTGACCTGGTCAACAATTAAAGACACTCATATTTTTTCATTTAAACTAACATATCTGAAGACTCAACCTACCTACTAGTACTAGATATATACATGCCTCTACTGGATTATGTGTCAAGTGAGGATTGTAGCCCAATACTTGTTTAAGGGTGGTTTTTAAAAAACCATCCACATCCCATCCATCATTCATAACAGGATTTTGATCTGGATCGTACAAGTATACTGGAAACCCTGATGTTAATGAACACCTAAAAGAAAGGGAATTTTCAAGAAAGTGATGATAGCGAATGAATATGTAGTAGTTACCTAGAATAATCGAAACATGTAAACATTCTGCAGTTTCTAGATCGGTTTCGTGAAATGGCTGGTAAAATGGCCGGTACAGAGTCAGGCAAAAACCTCAATGGCAGTGCTAAGTCTGGCGTATTTTGCTGCAATGCTTCATGCATGGCTACTTGTGCCTGTTCTACAGATATCTTAAGTCTATTTAAATTAGTCTGTTGGTGCACTAGCTCTAGCTTTAATTCTTCAATGTTTTTCGCGTAATTCTGAAAACGTTACATATATTATAATCAGAATTATTCATAAATAAGTTCACCTACACATTGTTTGGCAAAACACCGTCTAGATCTTTTGAATGTGGATTAATTGCTAAACATTGATGGAACTTCGAACAAGGTTCTGGAGAGCTTTGATTCCATTTTTTGCGTAAAACATTGTTATAATAATAAATTGTTGTGTATATTTTCCTGACTGTACTTCAATTTATTTCAAAAATTCCTGGGTTTCAGTCAATTTTATTGTTTACCATTTAAAATGTTACAAATACGTTTCGGCGTTTTTCTCCACCATCATCAGTTTGTCTAAAATATTAAGCTCTTACGGATAGAGCAATTAAATTGGCACATTATGGATATAGATCAAAAAATCTTGAAAAAATAAAAAAGATACTAATAATGAACAACTATCCCAAAGCTTTCTTTGAACCCATAATAAAACAAAGAATTAAAAAAATCTACAATTCAAATAAATGGAACAACATAAATAATATAAAACAAAGTGAAGTCAAGTGTAATGTATCATTACCGTACATACCAGAAATAAATACAAAAATAAAGAGTGTTCTGAAACCTCATAATATTACTATAGCAGAAAGAACTAAAAACTACTTGGTAAACGAATGTTTCACAAAATTTAAACCTAAAAGCGATAAGTTGGACACACCTAACGTAATATACAGGATTGACTGTTTGAACTGTGACAACACATACATAGGTCAAACAGGACAATATTTGAAAAAAAGAATATACGAGCATAAATATAGCTTAAGAAAGGTTAACGAAAATGCAACAGCATTAGCACAACATGCACAACAAAAATTGCATAGTTTTGATTTCGATAACACAAAAATACTAATCAATGAAAACAACTATAATAAGAGAAGAATCCATGAAATGATACAGATCAAAAAACAGCAGAATGCAATGAATTTTAGATCAGACACAGACAATATTAGCTCAATGTATCACACACTAATTAGATGATCGCATGCATGAACTGAATGGACCAGGTAAGTGAAAAGTTGAACAGCTGATATTGAGGAATTGCAGAGCAATTCCAAGAATGCAAAGAAAATGCGAAGTATAAACAGGTTTTTTTTTCCGTTCCCTCGCTCGATGTCGAATAAAATAGGAAATTCAATGTCCAGTCAAATGTGAACGTAGAAACATCTAGACATGTAAGTTAAATTTAAATCTCTAAACAATAGATTCTAGTCTTTTTCCCGAACATGTTTATCCCGACTCATCACCTGAGAACCAAGGTCCCAAATTGTACTTTTTAATATGTGTGTGATTTGTATTTTAATATGTGAATTTTGTGAAAGTTTTTATTTAAATTGATGATAAATGTAAAAATATATATTTTAGACAAACTGATGATGGTGGAGAAAGACACCGAAACGTATTTGTAACATTTTAAATGGTAAACAATAAAATTGACTGAAACCCAGGAATTTTTTAAATATAATAATAAAATCAAAGAAAATGGCACCAAGTTGTGTTCAAGACGCTGATGAGTACAAAAGACGTTTTGTGAACACCTGATGAATTTAAAATACAGTCAAAATGTATGATGATGACGGGCATTCGAAACTTTCTGGGCGTTAATTTAAAAATTTGTTCGTGTATACAACACTATTCATATGGAAGAAACTACAAAAATTTTACAAAAAATCGCTGATTAGGTCACAAAATTGAAACGTTTAGGATGGAAACAACTAACATTGTTTCATACAATATAACAACGTGAAGATTTGTAGTGAAATTATTGATTTCTTGAAAAAATTCCTGAAAAGTCTCTAGAAGACACTGGACTTTAATGGTGCCGATAGTTTCGTAAAAATCACAGAAAATCAAAAATTTTGCCGGTATGTTAAATCTGAGTCTCAAAATTGATGCTTTTAGTCAACTGCGTTTTGGCCATAAAAATGATCGTATCTTCCACACTAAAGCAAGGAGCCACTGGAAATTTTCACCATCTTTAGAAGACAGTTGCCCTTAAATACTTTGTGAGTTTCGTGAAAATGGCACAAAATGCTGTTTTTTATCAGCTTGCTAAATCTGAGTCTGAAAATTGATGTTTTCAGTCAACTGCGTTCTAGCTTTAAAAAATTCGTATCTTTCAAACTAAAAGAACAAGCAATTTGAAATTTTCGCTATCTATAGAAGGCACTTAGCGCTAACCATGATGTGAGTTGCATGAAAATAACCAAAATTTCTCACTTTGTCTAACTTGATAAGTATGAGTCACAAAATTCGAGTTGTCCGTCAAACACGGTCTCTCCTTTGGAAATTCGCATGGAATAAACTAAAGCAAGTAGGAATTTGAAATTCTGACGATCTTGAGCAAACACTTGACTCTAAAGACGCTGAAAGTTTCATAACAATGACGCAAAATCCGGAGTTTTTACGGTGTGTTACATCTGAGTCTCAAAATTAATGTTTTCAGTCAGCAGTTCTTGACTTAAAAAATTCATAACTTTTAAACTAAAGTAAAAACCATTCTGAAATTTTTATATTTTTTAGAAAACATTTGGCTCTTTTTTAGAAAACATCTTGAGAGTTTCATAAAAGTTTCCAAAATTTCTGATTTTGTGCAACTTGATAAAGTTCACTTCTCTGATGATGTCAGAAAAACAAAACATTTGGAACATATTTATGGATTATAATGGAAGCAATTAATTCTTAGATAGTTCTGTAGAATAACGGGAAAAATTCTTAATATTCCCTTGATTATAACACAAAACAAGGCTTACAAATCGCAATAACCAATGCCGCTCTTTAATATGTCCCAAAATCCAAGTTTCCAGCTTATTTAAATAGAAAGCAATCAATTAATCAAATATGTACTTGGAATAATGAATAACAATCGAGTGACACTAATAGCACGCAAATTAAGCAAATGATTAGTAAACAAGGATTTGGGATAAAAAAAAGCACGAACATAGAATTTGTTAGCCATTATTTTCATAATTCTAAATAGTGGTTAAAAACTGTTTATTGCATAATAATTTGGTGACAACGTTCCAATTTTATACGATTAAGTAAATTTAAAATGCAGGCTTTGGAAGAATAAAAGCACGTTCCGAAGAATGGAATTATTTATTTGATAAGACCAAGTTCTACTGAATCCCACCTGAAGTTCCTGTTTGAACTGTCCTCTTTTCTTCTCGATATGTCTGAGCTCACTCAGAACTGAGCCCTTGATCCTAACTAATTCCTCCACACCCACTCTGAGGTCAATTTCCCGAACATCCAGCTCATCTGGTAGTTCCAAGTGGGAATGGGCATTGTGATTAATAATACTAGAACTCCTTTCAACTTTCGATAAGTAGAAGTGTGTAATTAACGGAGTTAAGATGAGTATTGCCAGTACCATAATAACAATTCGGGACAATTTTACACTTATTAACCATTGGCAAAGGGTTTGACGGGGCTGTTCAATTAAAAGATGCATTTTGGCCCTGATTTTGCTGTAACACTAATTTTCCTGAAATTCACTGGGAGATTTCTCAGTACGCTTTAACACACAATATACCATTTTACTAATTTCCGCTTTTCCACTATCTTACGCTACATATAGATATTAAAAACAGATCTACTTGCATCTTGTTTCCTTCCATTTGTTGGGTTAGTTTAACCTGACATTTTCCGTGAAAAAGCTGCTCTTCTCTTGAAACCACAAGCGCAATGTGGTGATAATTTGACAATGCTGCTTCTAAGAACTGGAAATACAGGGTGTGGAGTAATTTCTGGTTTTACAGGCTCTTGAGGTTGAAGTCAACCATATGCCCAACTGGTAGATCATATTTTTTGTGACAACTTTTAATAGTGGCGATTTTTTGTGGAAATGCGGTTTTCAATCACTTTTCATTCATTGATATTCACTACTTTTCCATAAGATAATAAAGGACAGGCTGTTTTTTTTAATAACGTGAATTACCTATTTTTCCCACAACGGGAATTTGACCGCAGGTGTTGGGACTTAAGTGAATTTCAATAAGTGAAAAACTCGATGATGAAAAGTCGTTGATAAAAGATTATCTATAAGGCTCGCGTATGGTTTACGGCAAACGCGAGAGCATGATAAACTATAAAAATATCAACATTTCTTCGGTTCAAACTGCCATTGTTTGCTAAGGGTTTTGAATTTATTAATTTATTTTTTGCTTTGAATATTCGCGCTCAAAATATATATCTTTACAATTTGTCTTTTTGCTTTTCTTCATCGTAAATGCTCCTTAGAGGTAAGCAAATCGTAATATTGGCCAGCAGGATATCGGGATTTATAGCCCATTGATCGTAGTTAGAGCTACATTAATTAGGATCCACATTAAAATATTTTTTTTGCTTTGAAAATACGAGCACGTACGAACGAAATGCTGTTTAAAAAATGTCCTTTTGCTTTCCTCCATCTTAGAGCTTAGGCAAAGCACAGCAGCATTAGCAAGAGCAAAACGCTCCTTAAAAAACAGCTTAGGAAAAGGCCAAATCATTGGGTCTCATGAATGAAAATGGAGCATTTTTCAATTTTTTCTTTTTTTTTTCTAATGAATAATGGTTTGCTTTTGCTCGTAGTAAATGCTTCATTATTTAGACCGCTTGCTGCATTTTTTAACAAGTCTAGAGAAGAATATTTTGTTATAAAAAACATACTGTGCAGTTAGTTATAAAGTGAGTGCGGAAGAAGAAGCAACGTTATGAGCTCCGAGGAAGAAAGCACGACTTGTGAAGAGAACGATGAGGTGAAATTTGAAGAGTTTCCAAAATCAATTTTCTTCCCGTCTTCGCATTCCACTTCTAATGTTAATGTCGTCCGCATTTTCTACAATACCGTTATTTGCGTCATTATTAAGTTCCACTTCTTCCAATTGGAAGTCTGGATCGCCAGGTGCTTTAGCAATGCTGTGTAGAACAACGCCGCACACTATTAGTTTAGGGGTGTTTTCAAGCTTCACTCGAACTTTATATTGCAGTATGGAAAATCTTTGCTTCAACTGTCCAAAGCAACGTTTTTCCTACTTCAACAAACGGTTGTATGGGGTTTCTTGTGGTGTATTTGGATTTCGATATGGAGTCATTAAACAGGGCTCTATTCCATACCATTCATCTGCCTTCATGAGACCCATTGTTTCCTGTTGGCCATCAGTATGCCCCGATTCATCACCCATTAAACGTGATTGAGGCTAAATTAAAAGGTGTTTTTTGCTATGAATTTTCTCTATGAAGGAAACAGTTTAGGAAAGCGAAACTACTTCGAATATCAAAGGGTAAAATCATTGACAATTCGTTCAAGTACCTTGGAGTAAAGTACGTAAAAATGAGGGGACTAGGAAAAACAGAAATTAAAAATCGTATGGAACAGAGTCGTACAGTTATTGGTTGCTTAAATTCAGTTTGGTGGGACTGAAACCTTTCAAGAGACGAGAAAGCATATAGGAATGACAATGGTGGTCTGTTCTCCGCTGCGGAAGTGAATTGTGCACACTGAATGCGACAATGAAACGAGAAATAAATACCGTAGAAATGGACTATCTGTGGCGTAGTGAAGGAATATCTAAATTGCGAAAAAATCGGAAATGAGGACTTAAGACAAAGAGCAGATGCACAAGAAATCGTTCTGGAAAAAGACTACTAAGACAAATAAAACATAAAAGAGATTTATACAGACAATACCGAATTACACAGGACGACTCTATCAAAAGAACAATTAATAACTTAAACAGAAACATTAAAGCTATGATATTTCAATACCGACAACACACATGGATTGAAATATGCCAAGAAATCGAAAAAGGCAAAGGAAGAACATATTGTCGGAAAATAACAAAATTATTTAAATACAAAAAAACAAATCCGATAGGTATTATCAATGAGCAGGGAACACAACGATACTCGGACAAAGACAAAGCGGACCCCTTCGCCGGCCCCTTTCAGAGGGCCTTCAAAAGATCAACAAATACAAACTTTGACACCGACGACTGGGAACTGGTGAACAAATGGCATGACGAATTCTCAAGAAACACGAGGGGTCTAAATAACGAAATCATTACAGAGACCGAATATCTCGAAGCCTTAGCACAACTGAAAAACATGACACCCGGAAAAGACAATGTTAAAAGCAAGGTACTTAAGCATCTAGCACAGGAGACACATGACTTCATATTAGGAAAACTTAACGAATACATAACGACTAACAAAATACCCAAGTCATGGAAGAACGGTTTAATAATTCCTATTTAATAGAATGGACTAGATGACACACTAACAAAAAACTACAGACCCATCACGCTACTCCCGGTGTTGAGCAAACTGTTTGGACACATAATAAAAAACAGATTACATCATTTAATAGGACATCATATTCCAAAATACCAGTTTGGCTTCAAGACTAAAAACTCAACTATACATCCACTTTTTGTTCTTACTAATAACATACAAACCACACACCTGACCGGAGGAAAAACTGCCAGCCTGTTTTTAGACATAAATAAGGCCTTTGCTAGTGTGTGGATCGAGGGCTTACTGTACAAACTACACAAACTTGGCACTCCAAACTAATTAATACATATTATTAAACAACTACTCGAAGACAGACAACTGGAGGTACGAATCAACGACGACGTCTCTATCCCCTTTTTACCTGAGCAAGGCTTACCTCAGGGTTCACCACTCTCACTTCTGCTTTACAACATATATTGCCATGACATATACAACCACAACAGACAAGACAAAGAAGGTATAGATCAAAACGCTTACCTGCTGCAATACGCTGACGACACTACCCTTATCGCGCATGACAGAACGACCGACAGACTCCAGACACTAACAGACACAATAACAGCATGGTTCTACAAATGGAGGCTTACACCAAATGTATCAAAAAACGCGCCTGCTCCTCTCAAACCACCGAATTAAACCAAACTCTCCAAACATCACCACGGACGGTTAAATAATCAAACCCACCGACAATGTGAAATACCTAGGAATAACAATGGACAATCGACTAAAATTCACAAAACACGTACAAAACATCAGAACAGATCTAACCAAGAGAGCAAAACACTTCCGCACACTTACAAAAACAAGGGTATCAGCACCAAGACAGCAACTATCATATATAAAGCGATCTGCAGACCTCTAATTGACTACGCTCATATTTTATTCGCCAACGCTACTGACAAAACTAAACGGCATTTACAGACAACAGAACAGATAGCACTGAGACTGATAACGAAGATCCGACACCCAGCAAACCCATTACACAATCCACCAAACCGACTACTCTACGAACGCACAAACTTGACAAGGATATCGGAAAGACTACTCGTCTTGCAATCAAGATGGAAACACAACCCTCACAATCTCACCTTCTTGGACCCCCTTTGTTTAACAAGACCGACCAGACAAACGCGTTTCCTCTTCCCAACCCTATTGGAGCATCTCCAGACATAGCTTGTTAGTTATTAAGTTTCCACACAAAACTTTGTAATCCACCCAGGGCAGAAAGACCGATAGCTCGATAGTCTTTTCTTAGAAATAAAGATGTTTACTACTACTACTACTAATCGTTCTGGAAAGGATAAAAAGGAGAGGATGAAGATGGTTTGGACATATGCTGAGAACGGATGAACAAAGATTACCCCTAAAAATGTTCAAATGGAACCCACGAGGTAGCAGGACGGAGGTAGAGAGGAAGACCCAGAAGGTCATGGAATGATGGCATAAGAGAAGCAATGGAAGCCCGTGGTTTAGATCATGAATACGTCACAGATAGAGGCCGAGATTGGGAACGGGAAGACGACGATTAGCTGTATTAATACCCGATATACATACATACAAAATCATTGTCGCCTATTGGCCTGTTAAATAGCAATAAAAAGGAATGTACTGAACGCATTCAAATTATGTATTTTCATTTTTATGATGTGTTCAAAATAGATTCAAGGCTTTTCTTATCATGCACAAATTGGAACCCCGTGGCAAAAATATGCGAAATATAATAAACTGTAAACCTAAAATTATAACTTCTAGAGCTAATTTATGAAAAAATTCCTTAAGAAGACTCCAATCCGAAACTTTCAGACCACAATAAGTGTAGTTTTTCTTAATGCATGAACAGCATTCTATCTCTACAATTTTTTATTTTATTCTCCAAAATTTTAAACCAATTACATTTTGCGGAATGATTGCAGAAAGTCGTTGGATGTCGTTTATAGTTTCATAAGATTGAAAATTTGGGGAAAAAACGTTGCAGGACCTTCAAATTCAAAACTTTCGCAACACATTAAGCAAGTATTTGGCTAGTAAAACCGAAAATTGGCGATATCGTCGCTCAATTAAATTTCCAAAAGAGAGTTTTTTGAAAAATTTGCGAAAAGTCAAAAAATGTCGTTTGTATGCGTGTGAGTTGAAAAATTCATTAAAAAATCATTCATTCATTAAAAAAGGAGATCTTGGGAATGTGGGAGAAAATTGTAGAGTTCGTGGATAAAAATCAACCCCGAAAAAGTTGCGACTGGGCGAGCATCAGAGTTGTTCACCCAAACTTGCCTAACTAATTTCCGCAATATCCTGAAGGGAAGGAAGAAACAAACCTCCTTGGACAGTTTTTTTAAACGATCTGCAGGTGAAAATGAGCAAAGCGTGACGAAAAAAGCGAAGACCAGTGACGAAAATTAAGCGCTTCCGCAAGAAGTTAACTTTTTCTTTTATGTTTTTATAGAATATGTATTTGTTATTTATAAATAAATGTTTCTTCTTGTAAATACATTTTTCTTATTCAAAAACACTTAACAAAAACTAGTGAGGTGGTTTTTTGGGAGCTGAAACGGATTAAATGCAACGAATAACCTCGTATGTTGAGGTACCACTGTATAGTATTTCTCATTTTCAATTTCTCTTTTGGCTCAATTTCTCATTCTGAATAGTGCCATAGAGATTCCCCTAACTGATTTTTAAGCTGATTTATCTATCCAATCAACAATACCCCCCCTATTGTTGCTAGAGTCCAAGTAGAAAGTAAATTTGAATCGCGGCAGGTAGCTAATAGAATAAACAATAGTACCAAGTACCACGGCTGGTTTTACAGCGTTCGGTAATTCCATCGCACAATCGTACTTTTGTGTGTTTGTAAATTGCGGCGTAAAAATATTCCGTTAAAAACATCGGTTGGAGTACAGCTTTGTTAAAACAATTAGTGATATCAGGCTCTGGAACCCGTTGTGGGGGAGCCTTAAAAAAATAATCAACCAAATTGGCAAAGGTCGCCAACGGTTTAAAATTCGTGTTCGTTAAGTTTTATTGAAGTAAATTATTTTTAATGTAAGTCGCTCTCGTGAATTGTGCTAGTATAGGTATTTATGAAAATACCATTCTGCTAAGCCGATATTGGGAGCCGGACTTTAACAGTGTGTGAAGTCATGAGACAATTTTTCGTCGTTTTGTGAGTATTTTCCACTTTGGGACTTAAAATGTCACTGTTTAAGGACAACAGTTGGGTAAGCTCATTTAGATATTTCCATCCGTCCATACTACGAATAAGCAATCCAAACCGAAAATGTTGTATTGAAAAAGTCGCCAAAATAAACATGATACTTTCGACAAAATGTAAATAAACTGAGCATTCTTTAAGGCAGTAGTTTTACTCATTTGTGTTCCCATTTAATTAATAGTAGAACTACGTTTTATTATTATTTTTTTCAGACATTAAAGAAACGCATAATCGAAGTAGTAAATTAACCGAGAACCGTAGCCGGTATCGAAAAAACCTCCAAATTAAAATGTCTATCATGGATAAAAATCTCCATTTAAAAGTAATATAATTGTAATCATATCTGAATTAGATTTTTTTGATAATATTTATAATCAAGCTATTTCACTCGGGGTCCATGGCTGTAAATGCTTCAGAGACCGACATTTCCCCATAATATCCATACTTAGCTACCCGTTCTTCTGAATAAATGCTGATTGCTGTTTCCAATTCCATTTCTGTTTGAAGCGTTATTAAGTGCAATTCTTTTTGGGTTAGTGCGTGTTTTTGCGAAAAATTAGCGCTTTAGATAAATTTTCTACAGGGTGGCAAATGAAACAATACAAAATTGTTGAAAGCTCCACAGGAAGTTGTACAAACAAAAAACATTTTTTTGTGTTTCAATACTACAGACCTGTAGTCTATATTTGTATCTGTCTATACTACGGACCTCGCATCTATAGTATTTCAATACTACAGACCTCGAATGAGCGAAAAATTCAAAAAGATTTTTGAGTTTTTCGCTCATTCGTTTATTTACATAGTGGTCTTAAAAAATTAACTTTTTGGTATTGCAGTGATAACTATTTTCTTTTGAACCGATTTGCAAAATCTAAGAAAAAATTCAATATACCGGGTTGCATGAATGAACGAAATATTTGAAAGAAAACTTCACTTAGTTAATAATCTTCCAGAATCACAGACTTCGGGGGCAGTTCTGATGGGCTCTGCTCTAGGCTAATTTTCTACGCAACCCTGTATATCGAATTTTTGTTCTAAATTGTCTATGAAGTTTGAGCTTCAACATGAGCTCAAAATGATGAAAATCGGATCAAGAGCAGAAAAAGTACAGCTGCAAGACCAAAAAGTTGACTTTTTGCAATTACCCTGTAAATAGAAGAGATGGCTTAAAAATTCAAAAACCATTTCGAGCTATTTGGTTTATTTTTAAAGTTTTGATGTTGAGATTGAGAAACTTTCCGGAATTTTGCATTTTTTCATTTGCCACCCTGTAGAAAATGTATCCGAGGTGCATACATTTTACCAAAATATTGACTAATAGAAAACAAATGGGACTCAATAACGCTGCAAACAGAAACCAAATCTATTTTCTATGGAATTTATCCAGTTCCAAAATTTGGCTGTGTAATGGAGCGTCCAGCCCTAACCAGCCCAGCCCGATCCTAGCCTGACCTGCTGCAAAATCCCTTTGATGTTTCGTCAAAACCCGACAGACAATCGATTTTCTGTCGGTGTTTTGACGAAACATCAAAGGAATTTTGCCGCGGCTCAGGCTCGGATCGAGCTGTGCTCGTTAGGTCTGGACGCGGCATAACCTTCATTTTGTTGAGTACTTTATATTCACACACTTCTATAATTTAGTTATAAGAAATCACTCCATATTTCTAATGTAGTATTATATATATTTATTAGATAGATAAAACGTCTTTTTAAGGAATAGTGAAATTAAACAGTTAGTTTGCGTTTGGTCTCAAACATATATAATGCAATATAAACAAACATTTCAGTGCTAAGAAAGTACAATTTAAAAATGTATTTGATAAAAAAAACACATTCACATTTTTAAACTGAGTTCTTGCCATATACCACACTTCCGTACGATGTCCTACAAAACTGCGGATGTGCTAATTCATAACGGGACAATCAACGTCGGCAAGTGTATGTCTGTATTTTTAAATTGCTTTCTAAAGCATGTTTAAACAACGAAAAATACAATTAAGGTCCTTCATATGGCCGTTGCTATTTGTCCAAATATTTCCACAGCCAAATTACTTTATTTGTGCAATATGGTTGTATATGCGAATATAAAAGCGTCTAAAATGTCTTTATTATTTTCTGGTTTTATATCGGATATTATGCAATGGGATTTGGAGCACGTTCTGGCTACTTCTTGTTCTTAGAAAAAAAAACAGCCTTTCTATTAAATGTTCCTTATAGTTAAATGTAATTAAATTAATGAAGTGTTTTGTCCAGTTTATAATACTTTTCTTTTGTTGTTGCGTGTGCGATTTCACGGTCTTTTTAGTTCTTAGAGCTAGTGCATTTTAGAAAAGTTTGGGTTAGTTTTCTCTCCGTTGGTCTTGTGTGGTTCTCGATCTTTGATTATTGTTAAATTGTTAAATATGTTTAAACATATTTAACATTGTTAAATTGTTAAATATGTTTAAACAAATTATTAAAATTCATTATATGATCGTTGGTACTTGTCCAAATATTGCCACAGTCAAATCCCAGCAAACACACCTCGGTCCCTGAGATGTCCCACGGAAGTCATTACGGGATATAAGCCTGGTCCCACGAACATCCTGCTACGTCCCGATACTTACGTGGGACGTCCATGGAACATACTTTTGGGACTATTCGGGTCATATATGGGATGATCCTGTAAAGGTCGTTTGGGACATAACTGGGATTAAAGACGGGTTGTTTAGAGAACATCTGTGAAACGTTCTTAGGTTAATAGTCAACCATCAAATTATTGGAAAATTTAGGGTGGAAGCAATTTAAAAGAAACAAATATTGAACCAATAGCCTATACTTCAAAACAAACAAAAAACAATTACGTATTACAAACTAAATTTATTTTTGCTATGAATCGAAATTTGTTCTCCTCTCCGAAACCGGTAAAGTATTAATTGCTATTTTTTTCTCTTTTTTTGCCTTTGAAGCTATATAACACGGCGACTTCAGTTGATATAATTTGCCGGAGTGGTCTGCCCACTGGGTCATTTTTGTGGCTCCCCCCAATTAATTGTATGAAGTTAACTTGCAACAATACTAATAAAAAATCTCGTGCGAATAAATATATGATTTGCAGTTGGTTTAATAATTTCATTGAAATATAATAAAAAAATATATAATAATAACGAATTTAAGCAATATATTACACTTATTATCTATTATATATTTAGAGTACATACATGGACATCATTAAAAACTCGTCAATATATTATATTGCATATACATATACATATGATAGGAACTTACAAATTTTTGGTAATTATCTTTGTGTATATATCTTTGTTATCTAAGTTGATTCAATTCCATTTTTTATATTTCGGTTTTATGGTATATACATACTTTTATTAAGTGTGTAATAAAGTGTATAACTTTTTTCGAGCGTGCTATTTACTATTACTACATATACGTCCTGTTCATTATGTCCCTGGGAGCAAAAAATATAACGTTTGTGGGACGACTCGCATGGGATCTGCATGAGATATTTGTGCCATTCAAGGGACAGCCTAGGGATGTCCCACCAAGGATCATCCCATGCGGGATAATGGGGATCAAAATAGGACGTCCCACGAACCATTTGTGTTTGCTGGGATTACTGTATTCGCCCAATATATTTTCTTATGCGACTATAAAAATCGTCTAAAATGTCTTTATTATGTTTTCTGGTTATATATTTGATCTTAGGCAAGGAGAATTGGAGCACGCTTTGTCCACTTCTTGTTCTTGAAGAAAAACAGCCTTTCTATTAAATGTTCCTTGTAGTTAGATGTAATAAATTAATGAAACGTTTTTGTTATTGTGGACTTTATGATACATTTCTTATACTATTGCTGTTTCACGTTCTTCTTGGTTCTTAGTTCAGTCAGTGTATTGTGATCTTCGTGAGAATACTTCTTTCTTTTGTCTTTCGTACTTAACTGTCTTCGCTATTTGTTTGTTGTTAAATACTGGATTTGTTTTTTTTTAATTTAATTTGCTAACATGTTTGTAGATCTCAATGCTTCTGGTTACTTCTCAAAACTTGAGTTAATATTTTGAGATCTTTTGCATTAATGTAACAAAACAACTACATTCCTGTACAATCTGAAAAGTGGTTTTCTGTCCATGTCTGCCTGCAAATTTTTGTCCAATAAATCGAATTAATTTTTTATGTATTTTTTAGTTTAATTCTATTTTCATCCACGCAGTTCAATTACCTGTTTTCACAGTTTCCCTTTGAAAATATTTCTCGTTTGTTCATAAACGGGCATGCAGCTCAAACAGCCAGCAACCAGCTTTCCAAGCGGCATACAATTTTTTCCATCCGTTTTAATGTTAATCAGATGAAAATGCAATCGACCAAGCGAAGATTTGTTTTTTCCGTACATTTTAATATTCTTCAGGCGTTCTCGAAAAGGAAAAGTACGACATAACACCGGATTGCATGAACACGTTTTTAATGGAATTAGATATAGTTTGGTTTAAATTGGGCATTAACATATTTTCACACGTTTCACGACTGACGGTTCCAGCCAGTAGAAAGTGATTGTTTTACGAACGCATAATTGGAAAAAGTAACTTTTTGGATGGTTTCTTGATGGCGTAATAGATTAAAAACCCCAACATGTGCGAAGATAAAAAAGTTTTGATGGTTTTGATGGGCAACTTTATTACGTAGCTTGAACTCAATTGAACGTAATTGTACCGCTATAATAATGTGAAAATTGCTCTATCTGTCGGGAAAATAAAGTAAAGATGAAACAATTCAGGAAAAGGGAAAAGTTCAAATAAAACTACAAAAATTGTGAGTTCTGTGAAGACATGATTAAACTCGAGTTTCCAAAGAAATAACATTAGTTGACCCGTCCTTCAGAGGGATTAAATAGTAAAAAATTCCTGATGATGATGATGATGCCTCCAGCCCATAATGCACACCAACCAGTGACTCTTTTTGGATGCATCTGTTTCTGAACGATCACTCGTAGATTTTCGGAACCCTAAATGCTACAATTTTGTCCATTAACGAAGCCATCAAGATGAAAATAGGCCTCGTCACTAAAGATGATTTTCGTTGAAAATCACCGTCCAATTGTCGTTGTTCCAAAATCCAATCAACTAAGGCTCTTCGTTGTCCATGGTCTTCCGGCTTTAGCTCTTGAGTCAATTCAACTTTGTACGCATGAAGCCTTAAATCTTTTGTTAAAATTCGATGCATTGTGGTTGTGGAAACACCAATTTCTTGAGCTCTATGCCGAATTGATGTGGTTCGGCTTTCCTCAACACAGTCGAGCGACCAGGACGAACGCGTGTTTCTGTTTTCACTTCATTAACAGACCCAGTTTGCTGAAATTTCTTCATTTATATTCTCACAGTGACTTCAGTTGGAGCATTCCAATGGCCCATAATTATACGCATTTTGCGAACTGTGGCTGCAAAACTTCCACCACTTTGATAATAATTTTTCACAATAAGAATTCGTTGTTGTGTATTGAACCGCTCCATTTTACTTAACCTCCTCTTCCTACATTTTGTCATAAGTTAGCTATTTTGTGTTGATTTAATTCCTCATTTTATGTTAGTGGGTTGCAGTAGCATGCAAAATCACAAATTAGTCGGAAGTATAAAATCCATTTACCTTACTAATGCGATAAGCCCATATTATATCAGTATTAGTGGGTGTATTGTTATGTAAAGATTATTAGATCAAGCCTGGGAACCCACACTAAAGTTTGAAAATGTTTGTGGCCATTTCTGATAAAATACTTCGAATGGTGAATTAAATATCAAGTAATAATAAAAATGAGGACTTTCGAATTAAAAAAACTTAATAAACTCATCCAGAAAAATCGAAATAAGTATCTATTACGCTTCTAGTGCGGTAATAGATTTCTTTTCCAACCTAATAATGAAAAATCAAAACTTTTATAACCAAATTACTGCAACTATCGAAAACAAATTGCGAGTATAATTTTCATAAAACCGTGCAAAATATGCAACATACTACACCTGCTTTGACATTCACAAAAAATTAATCTATTAGCAAGGCGATATAGTAATCTTTTCTTTTCTATTGTCCGTGTCAGGGTCATGTGTGTTTTATAAATATTTCTGACTGTCTGATTAGTTTGTCCAAATAATTTGCCACTGTTCTCTGTTGTCATGCTTGTCTAGCAATTTTGAAAGCGATTTAAAACAACTACTGGACCGGATGATTGCACCAAATCGATTATTGCTTGCAGAGAGCAACAAATTAAGATATAGTCCGACATACATATAAGGACTGAAATTAAACCATGTATAATGGGATTTTTCGTAATACAATTCCTACAGTTTTGCGACGTGGAGATTGATTGAGCTACCAAGAAAAAATGGGACAAGGCTTTGAAAACTAATCAATAGACTACTTGAACCTACTACTTAGTAACCGATATAATATAGCTTAGGAATGGGTTTTAAAGGAGCAACACATGGACTTATTTTGCCTTGAATTACCTTTTTTATTTTATACAATAATTGGTTATCAAAAATGCTTTTTATTTTGCAGTTTATTATTTAATTACATTTTCATTTTCATTATGCATGCACATACAACGCAACTAGAACACCTTACAGATGGTTTTATAGGCATTTAGAGCATTTGCAATCCTGGTATACAGAATGTCTGGAAATACATTCAAGTAAAAAGTGTTCCTTAAAGTAAAATTTTCTCAATTGTTTCCTCTTTCTCCAAAGGGACCAAATGCTATCGAATGCACATGGATATCTGAGTCAAACTTCTAGATAGAACAATTTTTAAGCGGAACTGAAAATATTGTAATAATAATTTCTGAAAATTAGCATAAATTTTCAAAAATTGTTTTGAATTCGTATGCATTCAACTAAATTTCCCCCACTTCCCTCTAAAACATGCTGTTTGACAGAAAAATACCAAGAGTCAATACATTTTCTGCATTGAATTGAATTGAATTTTCTACAATTTTTTCTCTTGTCATCTCATTAATGTATTATCTATTAATTTTTTTCAATCGCGGTCTTCTGCTTCTCTACACATTTTCCATTCTTTCCCTGTTATTTTTCCCAGCTTTGGTCTTGTTGTTTTCGCCTTCAATCTATTCAGAATTATTTCTATCTTCCAATTATTTTTCCCCTCAAATTGTTGTTCTCATTTTGATTTGAATGCTTTCCCCGCTCTGTCCTTATATTTTCTTCCACTCTATGCAGAGTTCCTCAGAATTTTCGATCTCTTTCCGTTTTTCACTGTGAACTTGACACCCACATTTTTATTCTCGCCATCTCTTTAATGTAGTATTTATTAATTTATTTCAATTGCGTTCTTTTATCTGCTTCTGTGCACATTTTAGATTTTATCCCCTGTTATTTTCCCTCTATCTCGATGTCAATGCGTTTGTTTCCATTTTTCTCAACTTTAGTTTTTTTATCTTCGCTTTCAATCAGTTCAGAATTAATGATGTCTCCAGTGTATCTTTGCTTTCTCAATTATGCTTCTTCAGTTTCTATAATATTTAGTTAGACTCAATATCCATTCTATGATTTCTTGTTCCTCTTTATCATTTCTGTCCACAACTCTTCGTCCATTATCTTAATTATATTCTTTACATACGCCTACATCACTCGATTCTCCAGGTCGATTTTCACTGTTGTTTTCTCTTATCTGTTGTTTTGATATTTTTTTAACACGCAAGCCTTTTCTTGAGACAAATAGGACTAATTTGTTGGAAAATTTGCACCTGATATTAGTTCCATATGTTTTACAGGTTTAACAGCATTTTATGTTAATTGATGCTACATGCAAAGTTAATTGAGTTTTTGTACATTGATCATTGAACGAGACTCATTGAGGAGAAAAATTCAACTGTCCCTTTTCTAGAGCCAGGAACTTTTCAGTAGATTTCAGAAACGAAACAATAAATTTAATTTGGTAAGAGTTCGTTTCAACTAATATAACGCAAGGCAAGCTTCTCAACCAGAAGTCAACATGGAGTTGCTTGAGATAAAGAGCTATAGAGCCTGAGTAAATTTCATGTCAAAACTGGAAATACTCCAGGGTAGAAAATGAACTAAATAATTGAAGGGTTTAAACCTGTAAAAATAGGACCGTTTACTGGTCTCTTTTTTTACCCTTTTACATTCGGCGTTTCAAAGTTATCGACAAGGTTGTTTACTAAGGAATGCTAATAAAATGAGGTTTCCACAATCATGTTCTAAATCCTGTTCTTCTTAATATCAATCTTAGTCCTGTTCTTCCACAACAGTTTTGTCTCTGCTTCAAGTTTGCCATTCTATTGTTCTAAGTACTCGTACAATTTATCTTCTTGATTGATATATTGTCTGATTTCTCTCTTTTTTATACTGTTCTCAATTTTTCCAGCCTCATTTTTACTCATGATGTTTCATGTTCCAATTGTCAAGTGTTTTTTATATCAATGTCTTTGTAGAACTGTAGTTAGCTTTCCGATTTCTGTAATTCATTTAAAACAATGTGAACCGAAATATTAAGCTGAAACTGAATTCACTGATTTTCGTCGCAAAATGTCTCCAGAACGTATAAAATTACCACAATGAGTTTTACAGCTGACAAAATTGTCAGGCTAATGCACTCTTGGGATTATCAAACTACGTTAAGGCATAGTATGTATACAAACGTAGTGAAATAAAAGACACAAGCACTTCCTAAATAGGTACTTCCGCTAATGGAATCACACCACTTGCTATAATGCATTTACCATCTAACCAACTAACATGAATGTTAAGTACTCTGCGATGCACAATGATGTAACAAACATTTGTAACTAAAGTGCCCATTGCAGCAGTATAATTGAGATGAATCACAATGTTGAATCAGAGTGATGATCGTACTTATTTCACCGTTAACATTTTGCTTAAAATATTGCGCTAAATCTTGTGTGAATCGATCAATCAAAAAGATTGTGATGGAAGCGAATGATGAACAACGTTTTAGTCAAAGTTAAATGGTTCTGCAGAAGAAAATGGCATTGGAAATGAGGATCTGTCGAAATGAATATTTAGATATTGTGCTAGTAGGTTTCATCTTCATCTGTCGGATATTAATTATTGTATAATATCTGCAGTTCTGGGATGTTTGTTTCTAAACAATAAACAATGATCATTGTTTGTTAACGAGAGATGTAATAATAACTTCATTATATTCATATCATTTTGTTGAATCTTAATGAGAGAAAGATGTGATGGATTTGCAAAGCTTTCATCTGAGCTCTTCTAGTTAATGAAAATACGTTTTGTGGTCAATTCATATTGAGTAAAAATAGCAACGAATTAATTTTATTAACTTGTTTGTACCATGCAACTGACTCAACTACCTATTTTCCTACCGATACTTAGCTTCATGTTCTAATTGATTGCATTCATTTCCAGATTCATTTTTTATGTATTAGTTGTAAACGTCAAGGTTCTACATAATTATAATGAATTATAGATTCCACAGATGCATGTGCTTTGAAAGAGCAGGTATATTTTATTTCTTTCAAATGCCCGCTGATCAAGGAAATTGAATAGCATATTTTTTCATGGACATTACTGTCTCGTATTCAGTAATAATAGTAATTTTTTACGTCCAAACTTGTGCAATATTAGCATGGATGTTGCCTGTTGTTTATCAAAGATTTTGCAGATATTTATAACATTTGTATAGAAACCGTCTCGCTTCGCTTTCGTGAAAAGTGAATATTTGTCTACTCGTTGACACTTTCTTTTCGTAAAGCGAATACGCAATATTACAATACCGACATCTTGTCGAGTTTTGTTTGTGCAAATAATAAGACTGTTCTCAAAAAATACAGACAAAGTTATCGGACACTGACTACGATAGAGATCAACATTTAAATCTAAATCTAAATCATATTTTGCGCCCGTTTTCTATTGAAAAGTCATTGGGTTTAAGATTTCTGCCTTGAGAGTTTAATGCTTGAACTGAATGAAGTAAAAGTGTTCAGACGTAGTGAATTCTAATATAGAGTCTTCGACCTTAAATAAGACACTCACTATTTTATATAGGAATTAATTTGGAGTAGTAGTAGTAGTAAACATCTTTATTTCTAAAAAAAGGCTATCGACCTATCGGTCTTTCTGCCTTTGTTTAGGACATGCAGTCTTAATCTAAACAAACAAATAAAGGTAAAAATTATCTTACTCTAGGTTACTAATTTAATAATTTTAATTCTGGCAAACAGAGATCTTATATTTATTGTCCAGTAGTCAGTTACTATTGTAAGCGTTCGAGTAGCGTTGATGTAGGGAAACGAAAGCGGGATTATCTGGTTGGTCTTGTAAGACAAAGGGGATTCAGTATGGTCCAGTTGTAGAGGTTGTTTGTCCATTTTGTCTGTAGGTGTATGAGTCATTCCGAAATCTTTGTCATGTTTGTGCGTTCGTATAGTAGTCGGGTGGAGGGGTTGTGTAGTGGGTTTTGGGGGTGTCTTATTCGTGTTATTAGTCTTAGTGCAATTTGTTCTGTTGTTTGTATATAACGTTTTGTTCTTTCTGTTCCGTTGGTCATGAGTATATGCCCATAGTCCAAGAGGGGTCTGCAGATCGCTTTGTATATTTTTGTCGCGGTATTTGTGCTAATTGCTCTGTCTTTGTAGGTTAGTGATCGGAAGTGTTTTGTTCTCTTTAGTGTTTCTGCCCTGATGTTTCGTATGTGTTTAGTGAATTTAAGTTTGTGGTCAATTGTGATTCCAAGGTATTTTACGTCGTTTTTTGGTTGTGTTGTTTGGCCGTCTGCAGTTATTGTACGGGAGTCAGCGTCGAGTCTTGGTTTGTGAGCAGAAGTTGGTTTTTTGACGCGTTTGGTGTTAGTCTCCATTTATAAAACCATGTCATTGTGTTGTTTGTTAGTGTTTGGAGTCTTTGAGCTGCTCTCTCAGTAGTTTTGTCATGTACAATAAGTGCCGTGTCGTCTGCGTATTGTAATATGTATGCCGATCTGTCGATTTGATTTTTGTCTGGTAAGTTGTAATTGTATATATCATGGCAGTATATATTGTAGAGAAACAGTGAGAGCGGGGATCCTTGAGGGAGCCCTTGCTCAGGGGAAAAAGAAAATGACAGTGTTTTGTCAATTTGTACTTGTAGTTGTCTGTTTTCTAGTAAGTTCTTTATGGTGTGTAGTAGATATGTTGGTGTGTGGAGTTTGTATAGTTTGTATAGTAAGTATAAATTAATTTGGATTTCACCACCAAAAGCTTCATAACTCGAGATGGTTTTAAAATGTTTCGCGAATCTCTTTTATATACAGGGTGATCTCCAAAAAGCAATTGTTCTGCTCTTGCAGTGATCAAATGTTTTCTATTGGGTCGATTTTTTAAATTTAGATTAAGATCTAAAACTTCTTAGTCGACTTCAGATAATAATTCAATATACAAGGTTGCATTGAAAGTGACCCAAATCAGAACTGATCTCGAAATTTCTCGAGATTCTAGCAGATTTTCAATTAACGTGAAGCTTACTTTCAAACAATCCGTTTCTCGATTGTCTTAAATCGATTATGAAGTTTTGGCTTTAGTGTGCAAAATTAAGAATAGAATTCTAAATTATGAAAATCGGTCCACAAGGAAAAATATAACTACAGCACAACCAAAAACTTGATTTTTTGGGCTGACCCTCTAAATAAATGAGATGGTCGAAAAATTACAAACCCGTTTCGAGATCTAAGGTCTATATTTATACCTTTTATATTGAAACCTAAAAAAACTGTTTTTTCAACTGGGAGCATGAAAAACTTTCAGAAATTTAGCATTGTTTCATTTTCCACCCTGTATGTACTTTACCTGAAGTACAGAATTTTTGTAAAAACTCGGAAAGATAGAAAAAGAATTGGATTAGAAAACTTTTCAAACAGAAATCTAATCGCTCGCAGCAATCATAAATTATCCAGTTCCAAAGTTAGGGCAATTCCACGTGTAACGTTGTATATTGTTTTCAAATAATAATTTTCATTTAAAAAAAATTGATAAATGAAATTCAGGCCACAACTGAATGTAGCAACAACTACACATACAAATTGATGATTTTGAAATAAAATAATTGACTGAAACCCAGGAATTTTATTTTGTAATAATTAATAATGAAAAATCGGTTTGAAATACTAGAAGAACTTTAAACACATATGACAATTAAAAATATTTTAATATAAAATACTAGAGAATGTTAAGCCTCTGTCGATCTATACATGGTGGTCCAATTTTAACCGAGAAGAAAATATTAATAAGATTTCTTTGTGTACACAAAAGTTTTTAAATGTCTATACATTTTGCTAGATATTTTAAACGCCTTTATAGATGGTTGATATAGTACGGTTGATTTTACATTTCAACAAGTGTTTCTGTGGTTTGTTAATTTGTTTATATTTCTCACTTATTTTGTATGAAAAGTTTCTGCTTTTCATGCTGTTACTAAACGATTAAACTGGACCACCCTGTAAGAATGTAGTATTTAGCTCAATATCTGGTAGTTATAGGTACTTTATTGTCAAACCTTTCTAAATGCATTTGGAGAATCAATTTAATAGTTTCATGTTCCGGCTGATTTAAAAGTGGCGAAATCCCATAGATGCAATTTATGAAAGTGTTGGAATTTAATAATCTGCAGTAAAAGACCATTAATCAATTAACTGTATAAAATTTCCTCTGTAAATTGGAGTATTATTAGTTCCTGGCTTTAACTATCAGGATTTCCAATAGTTTATTATTGATGAAGTGAAAATATGTGAAACATTAAAATTTATTATCAAAAATTAATTAAATGTATATAGAAATCTGAATCCATTTGTTCGCAGTCGAACTTTCTTAGACCCGATTTAATAAAATAACTTTTGATTTCGAATTCTTACTGCATAACCGGAACAAACTCAATCGAGTAGAAACAACCCAATTTAGTTGATTTCCATTGTTCATTGATCAAAGTTTGTCAGATATTCCATACAATATTAATAAGCAGTATTT
Source organism: Dendroctonus valens (assembly GCA_024550625.1). Classification (NCBI taxonomy): domain Eukaryota; kingdom Metazoa; phylum Arthropoda; class Insecta; order Coleoptera; family Curculionidae; genus Dendroctonus; species Dendroctonus valens. Next base: position 844,642 of record JAJTJO010000898.1, read on the forward strand.
AGTAATTAAAAAGTAAAATGTTTCTATCGGTTGATTAAGATCTAAGTTAAGGTCATTTTTTATATTCAATTAAATTAAAGCTGATATGCTAATTTGCCTAAATGTCTCACTATGTAAATCTACGAAAACATATACTTCCTGTGCTATAATTTTGATATTTTACACTTAATGGTGTGTTGGATTTAAACCTATAACAAACAGAGTTTTTGTGCTAAAGGCGAATTGAAAATGTAAATGAGATATCTTAATTTAACTTATTAATAAGGTATTAATTATAGAATTTTTTATGTAGTTTACTTAGTCCAGCTAAGCAAAAAGATTTAAGGTCAATCAACTAAAGCCTCCGCTATCAACTGCTGGTATCCACATTTTAATATACCAACTGGTTTTTGAGAAATGATCTTCAGAAGAAAACGGTGCAAAAATTGGAAAAAACCTAAAATATTTCAAATTTCTAATTAATTAATTATGAAAGAACGAGTAGCTGAACTGAAACCAAGTTTATATCTCAAGTAAACAGAAGCGTCCTTTATCGAGGACTGATTTGCGCGTCTTAATGCATCAAATGATTCTTGAGAAATGAGCTTCATAAGAGAATGGTGCAAGAATCGAAAAAAACGCGCAAAAATATTTCAAACTTCAAAATTAATTATGAAGAAACGAGTAGCTGTTAAAGAACAAAGAAAAATAACTGGTACTATACGGACTGTGAGAACGTACAGAACCAAAGATACTACGCACTAGGGCTCAAATGTTACAGGACCCTTCACAGGACAACATAGATAACTTTAACAATGTAAGACGTAGAGCTAGAAAACTCATTAGGGCAAAGAAGAGAGAACGTCAGAAGAAACAAATACAAGGCATCGAAGATAGTGGAAGACAAAACAACAGCAGAGCATTCTTTAAAGAAACATCTCGAATTCAAATAGGCTTTAAACCGCAAACAAGTAATATAATACGGAAAGATAATGGTTTAGGTAGTTCAGGGCAATGTCGACTAAGAACAAACGCGGAGTTAGAACAATTGTACCAGGGAGATATTGTGAGAGAAGCAAAGTCACAAAGACTGAGATGGACAGGACACATATACAGAGTACCGGATGACAGAATGCTGAAAATTGCATGACAGGAAGCACCGACGAGCAGAAAACCATCGGGTTGACCTAAAATGAGATGGAGGGACAATGGTCTATCGGATATGCGGAAGATGGAAAGATGGATGAAAATGAATAGGAAACAATGCTAGATAGAAGCCGATGGAGGCAAATTGTGCTTGCAGCCAAGACCCACATAGGGCTGTAGTGCTACCTGATGATGATGATGAGTAGCTGTAATAAACTAAATTTACTTCTCAAGTAAACAGACACTTCCGTAATCGACTGCTGATGTTTAACATTTCACGTTCACTCTTGGATTAAATTGAGTAGTTTGGTAATACTGCAAAAGAAAACACTAAAGAATTGGAACCACTATAACATTATCCTTTACTTTCAAATCGTATCAAAGACTATTAACAGTTCTCAAATATTTTGCAAACAAAAGCGTTGAAGGACTAGAAGTTACATAACGAATTTTCTTAAATTAATGTATTACTTTAACATACATATTAATTTAAAAAACACGCTGTATGGTAGAAGCACAAAAACGAGTCGCCACACTAAATGTTTTCATTTGGACGACACAAATAATTCGTGTTTTAATATATCGGTCAGTAGGAAGGAACATCTTATGGACACACCTTTAATTTCAACATACCGTATGTAACCTATTGTCTCACCCACAACCCATTACAATACTGTTATGACACTGAAACCCAGTAATCTTCGTAAGCCTGCACCAATTTTTTAACCTTCATTTCCATTCTGCTTCTTCATTTCCATTCTGCGAATCGCTTCGCTCTGATTTAAATCACTTAGTTTACAAGTTAACCGCATTGCCATTTTTTATATCAAAGTGTTCCAGTGATTCTTCCAAATTTTAATGAAATTTGTTTTTTATTAATCAGTTTATTAACATTTTCAAATTAAAAGTACCAGATACAGAAAAAAAATGGAAAAAAAAGCTGCATTCTTAATCATTCTCATTTTGTTGTAAACTTTGACGAAACAATAAGAGTACAAATTAACAAGAATCATCAAGATCTGAAATAATTGCAAATATTGAAAAGTGTCTACAAATCAGTCTCAAGTATTTTCTGGTTATGCAACGGAAATGCTTTTTCCAAAGTTATTGGAACTTTAAAACCGCATGTCGCAACTCTTACCTTCCTGGTATAAAGTACTAATTAAATAATATTCGTATGTTATTTCCCAGGTACAATCCCACTTAATAAATGCAATTAGCTTTGTTTCTAATGCTCGCATAGCATAAGGTAAAAAAGAATTGTTACATAATTGTAATTACCTAGTTAGAATATCTTACTGAATATAATAAGGTTAAACCAGATATAGAACCAATCATAGAAATCAATGAGGGTTATCTATTTCGATAAATTTATTGCCACTTTTAACGACCTTTGTGTAAAATTTAATAAAATGTTTGTTGTGAACATTTTCTGTATACACAGAGCCATAGAAACACCATAAAACACGTCAATTTTATTTATAAGGGGAACGGACACTTTAAATAAATATTTTTAGCCTTTTGTTTCTT